>LKNJ01007493.1:0-12233 GCA_002120245.1 Maccullochella peelii | reverse complement strand
ATAAAGCTGGAATCAGCACTTAAACCTCATTGTCACTGTTTAATTTGCCCTTAAAGTAACAGACATGATCATCCAACACGATCAAGCCACATCTGACATAGTAATGCACTGTGTTTTTATTCATTTGACTAAAATGGAGCATGTGATGCTCATCTTATCAGACTGTTGCATGCTGTTTAGTCCGATCAAAGGTTTGCACGGACTTTTATTTAAGTCAAACCTGAATCGAAAGTGAGGTGAAACCTGAAACCTGGTATAGGTCAGGTTCTCAGGTTTTTGGAGGTGTCAGGTCTCCCTTAAATGCACCCTGTGGAGTTTTCTTGTAAACAAACAAAAGTTATACTTACTTACATTCACTGTTACTAACCAAAATGCATCATACGTGTTGAATGCATTTCCTCCCTCATAAAATATTTGCAAAGTCGATTATTGTTTACATTTTAAATCCAGCATTTAGGCTAAACATCCATGGCTGCAGTCGAATGGTGTTTTTTTGCTGAGGAAGTTCCTAACTGAGTGAAATGACCCGGAAGGATCTGAGTGGCTGCCATGATGAGAGCTGATCCAATTCTCTAAATGCTAAGGAAAGGTGCTCCAATGCTTCCTTTCTCATCTCCTTTAGCATAAAGTACACCGGACCATCCTTTACCAAAGGATAGGAGGTAATGCCGTCCCACAATTCCTTGCGGCAGCAACATTTAAAGCGACGTGCAGTCGCATAATTACGTAGCCTAGTGTGAGTGCAGTGGGATTCTGTATTTTCCTAAGTCATTTTTTTGACTATTCGACTGCGTATTGCTGCATTTCCTGCAGCATTACCGCCACCTGTAGATCAGTGGAATAGTGAAACCACTGGCAGGACTGTGTGTCATGTCATGCGCGTCCTCGTGTGTGTGTGTGTGTATGTGTGTGTGTGTGTGTGTGTGTGTGCGCGCACCGGACAAACAAAACGGGAACCCACTCATAAGTGAAGTGAAGCTACTAGAGGCAACAAAAAAACTCCACAGTTTACCTTTAAGACCTGAAATAAACACATACATATTTATATATTATATCATATACTGTATTATGCAGGGACACATGCAACCATTAATGCAAACATAATATAAATATGAAGAGGTATAAGAGTTTACACTCTCTTTCACAGTTTAGCTCCCAGTGTCTCTCTCTGTTGTGTGTGTGTAATCATTGCATGTGTGTTACACAATGCAGTATATTTGCAAACCTCAGCACTATGCAGCCTGCGCCTGGTTTAACACTGATGTATTATGTATTGCCACACACACACACACACACACGCACGCACACACACACACACACAGATGTATGAATTATGCACATGTTAAGCCTGCTATCCATAAATACTCATTTCTATTGTTAAATTGCACATGATACAATATGTGTTTTTGCCTTAATTGTACTTATTACTTAAAATTTAATTCACTAGCCAACAATTAATGGTTCTGAAATGGAGACACGACAACAACACACGCACATATCTTCTAACTAGGGCAGATGGATGTATGTTCTCTCCTAAGCAATGACCAGCCATTTATAATTCAATACTTTATTGTTGACTATGAGCGATCACACAACACAGACTCGTAAACGTACACACACACACACACGCAGAGTAGCAACCGCTGGTTATGAAACAGCTGCTGGGTTGAGGGTTCTGTATGTATCTAAGCCGTGAGAGTGCGGCTTACATAAATACTTGATCATATCTGGATTGCTCTCAGTCTGAAAGTATATAATCCTCCTTGTCAGGATCACTCGGCACGAGGATGGAGCGAGAGAGAAGAGGGAGGAACCGAGAGGAAGGGAAGGAGGGATCAAGGAAGAAATGATTACTGTCAATGTTGGATGGAGACGTAGCCTAAGGTGCAACACATCGTCATTTTAATAAGTGGTGGGATTAGTGTGAACAACAACAACAACAACAACTGCAGCTCCCATAAGGCTTCAACGCTCCTCTGGATCTAATGTCGTGCCGTGTTCAACATCATGTCGGCAAAATGGGAATAATTGAAAAGTGATCTGTTGATACAACTTGAGAACATCTATTTTTACCATGTTACACGTTTGTAGCAGGTCCATAACAAGATATATGAGATAGAAACAAACTCTGGAGGCAATTTAACTAATTTTAAATGAGCTGAATCAATTGCACTAGTTTTAATATTATTAATATTACTCTAACTGCCAGCGACTGCCATTTTTTGTTGACATATCTCCGGTTTTTGTCAAGCAGGAGCAGAAATTCTTCATATCTCCTATTTGAAAATACAACTAGGAAGCTTATATGCTGGTTAATTTCCCACTCCGCTGCTCGTATATATGGTCTGTAAAACACGATGGGAACTCAGCATAAGACTTATACGATATGTTGTTGAATGCTAACAAAATGTTGATAGTTTTAACTTTGTTGAGTGCTCATATTATACAGTCCTGTACAACCGTAGTAACTCACACATCTGAATACGAACAGAAAACCTCAGTATGATGTTTCAGCTTTTCACAAAGACGAGTGAAAGAAACTCTGAGAAATATGTTGGTAAAAAATGCCTGATAATGAGACGTTATTTTCTTTCATTCAGTTAGCCTGACACTGTGTTTATGCTAGCTGATTGCTTGTTGGGACTTGTTTTACCCTAACCAATCAGTAGCAAGCGACGTATCCATTCCACCGAGGTCGTTTTTGGTTGATACAGAAGTTGCGAAGCCATTCTTAGCAGCAGTTAATGTTTTTCACACTGATAGAATAAACAGGCCGACTTGTCATTTTTCATCTAGTAGCTATGTAGGAAGATGACATCCCCGTTCTTAACCCCACCCACAGAGCTCTGATTGGTCAACTGTTCTCTAACGGGCAGAGCTGGGCAGTGAAGCGATTTTGGCGTAGTGGCCGCACGGGGTAGTGCAACTCCTGCATTCACCATGTGACACACACTGGCCCCGAAAAGGTCCCCCATACACAACCATCAGAAAAGGAGCGGCTGTAAAACGGTAAACACGTTTTTTTGGAGTAAACAGAGGAAGAGAAATGGGTCAGTAAAGCAACAGTAACAACAAAAACAGCTAATTCAAATTTAATCCATGGAAAATGTTGCCGTCCCGACCACACTGCAATGAGCACTTAGCAGGAAGGATAACAAAAATTAGGAACTCATAGATTATGAGTTTTAACAAAATATCAGAGAGGAACAGGGGAAGATGCAATGGATGTGCCGTGTTCATGGAGCAGATGAGTTCAGGTAAAGATGGAGGATGTAGAGCGTGATGTAATTTGGATCCCGTAATCTAACTGCTGAATGGAGGCCGTTTGTCTTTTGTAGCCGTTACAAGCCCCTACTCACTCTTCTTCTTTGTTAATGGGGAATATTAATTTCCTGTATTCCATCTTTACTGCATTAATATTTGATGATTAAATATGGCTAGAAGCGTCTCATCCTCGTCCCCAGCCGGGCTCTGTCTCGGGCCTTTGTCTCTCTGCTGTTTTACTTTGTCTTCCAAAAAGTGTTTTATTTCTGTCTCCCTTTGTCCCTGCTTTGTGTTTCAGTGTCTTTTACTTTTTTCTCTCTTTGTGTATTTTATTCTGTCAATCTCTCATCACCCTACCCTTGAAATGTCTCCCTTTTATTCTCTTCTTCACTCCTTTCTTTGTGCTTTTCCTAATTTTTTATTTCCTTCTCTACATTTCAGTCTTTCAGCAAGAACCAGTGAAGCTGAATTTGTGTAGAATTTATTTTAGGTTTTATTTTTGCTAGTTTCCATTGTAATCAACCAACCAATCAATCACACAAGCTATTGCTAATGTGTTTTGTTGACTTGTCTCAGGCCACATTTACACTCGTCATTTCAGGTGTCTTGTATCCAGATAAAATCCAGATGCAATTTAATACACTTTTGTTTACGTGTAGCCACATATATGCGTCGCCATTGGCCAGATCATAACTGTGATTGCAGCCTGTCTTGGTTTTTCAGGTCTACATGCACATGGGGGTCAGCCCTGCTCCGGTCCAACTCCTGAAGCTGTTTGGTAACTGCCAAAAACGCCACAAGAACTTCTGCATTTAAGCACAAAAACAGTTCAGCTAACGTAAGCTAGCTAACAACTGTCCAGAAACTAACACAAACACGTGGATGAATTCATGGACTACAAGTGAGACAAAACAGTTTTGCGGGTTCCCATTCATGCTGCTCTCTCACCCACACGGATCATTAAGTGGTTGCACTGATCTGGGATCAGATAAATGCACCTCAGTGCTCCTTCTGTGTGATCGTATGTGTTGACATTTTCTTCCTGCTGCTTTATATGTGGCAGACGGAACAAAGGCTAATTTCTGTTTAATTTTGACGTTATCACAGGAGCACAGATGCTGTTAGCGGCTGTTTCCACAGACGGCTTACTGATGTAGTTACACATTAAAGATAAGTAAAGATTACATACGCGTCTTGGACAGATGGATGCATTTACACCTGTTAAACATCTGGCTAGAATGCATCTCGAACCACCTCCAGAGGTGCTTTGGGCAAATCAATTTTAATCCGTCTTGAATGCTTCTTAGCTGTTTTGACATCAGATATCTATCTGATTCACCCAAGACACATGACGCGACTAAGTGTTATGTGGTCTTAATCACCTGAAAGGTCACCGTTGCTTTGCTTAAAACTACAAACAGACTATAAGACCTGTATCCTGGGAAACATGGTCATCTAGTATGCTAGTAACAGTTTTCTAGCCTGCACCCGCCTCTCTTCTTTCTTTACCTTTATGCACCAATCAAAACTAAAGTTTTCCTTATTGTAAAGAAGCAATTCACGGCTTAACTAACAAGCACACACAAGTACTCACACACACACATATTAATGTACAGACACGTACACATACCTGCATGCAAACAACTGAGAATGCCTGCAAGTGCCCACATGTGGAGTGTTACACACACACAAATATATACACACTTAAAATGCATGGGCACACACACAACTGTGAGTGCCTGCGAGCTGGCCCATAAAATAATGTACAAACACTGCCAGGGCAGCCAGTAGCTTTGGAAGTGGAGCAGAGAAAATGCGAGGCTTGTTCTTTCCACAGCAGCGTTTCCCTGCAGCAAAGCACCATGGGAAACACGGCACAGTCCTAAAACAAGGTGTTTCTCTACGCAACGCCCACGGGGACCTCAACAAAACCTTGAGCTGTGGAGGCGGTGCTTCTTTTAAACTGGACATTGATACACATGAGTCCTGTAACAGACAGCTAGCTCTCCATAGCTGAGAAATATTGGGGGGAAAAAAGCAAATAAAATGTCTTTTATTTTGCATTTGACATATTTCTGACCAATATTGTGATTTAAATTGCAGTTATATTCCATGAGTTAAACTCTGGGCCTGTACTGATCAACTACAAATCATCTCCCAAGTACTTCACTGTTCTTTTTACGCTTTGGCGTGTTCTTTTATCAAAGCACCCTGCCGATAAAGCTTCATTGAATTGAACTGAGAGAGAGAGAGAGAAAGCGAGTTGGACCACTTTAGCCTCTAAGCCACAGGGGGACCCAGTTGAGTATTATACAACCAAGCCACACACACACACACACACACACACACACACACACACACACACACACACACACACACACACACACACACACAGGCCAGCTGTCCCTAATTCCAGCAGTGAAAACTATCTCTGTCTATTTGTCTATCTCTGCTTCCCTGTCTTCCTCTCTCGTCCACTATCTCGCAGTCAGACTGTCAGACAATCTCTATCTGTCATTTTGTCAGCCTTTCTACACTACATGGCCAAAAGTATGTGGACACCCCTGTCTGTTTGTCATGCTTTGCACTTGGGGAAATATTAAAGCTACAGCACAGAATTATATTTTAGACATTAGTGTGCTATCAACTTTGTGTCAACAGCTTTGGGGACGGTTCCTTTCCTGCTTCAACATGACAGTGTCTCGCTAAAGAAATGGTTTTTCCATTTTTTCTGTGGAAGACCTTGACTGGTCTGCACAGAGCCCTGACCTCAACCTCATCCAACACATTTGGGATGAACTGGACCGTGAGCCAGACCTCCATTTGCACTTTTGGCTGAATGGGAGCAAATCCCTGCAACCAGGTCCCAACATCTGGTGGAAAGACTTCCCAAGAGAGAGCGGAGGCTGTTATAGCAGCCCATGGTTTCGGGAATATGATCTCATATGTATGTAATGTTTGGGTCTCCGCATACTTTTGGCCATGTATCTCTTTCTCTTACCTTTTCTCTCTTCATTTCACCCTCATTTTCTCCCTCTCCCATCACTTCCCACCCTCTCTGTCTCTCTCTCAGCATGTCACGCTACAGGGTTTCATGTTGCCCGTGGCACCTGTCGCCCCCTGGGGGTGGTACAATGCGCGCGCACACACACACGCACAGAGACACACACTCCACTCGACTTACTTCAAAAGGTGGTGTTCATTAATAGAAGTCTTTCAGTGTGTGTAGGGGTCTTCCCACTCATAACAAGGCTGGCGCACGCACACACACACACACACACCCGTATGCCAGCAACCTTCCCAGCAGGCCAAGTGAAGACAAAGTACAAACCCTCGAGTTCACCCTCATTAAAGAGGCCGCTGCCTGCCTCTCTAACACACCTACACACACACACACACACAGCAGTGGCCAGCGGCGCAGGTACAGCTGACGACAGCGGCTGACGTCAGCCCTTAAAAGGTTACCACAAACTTGATTACTGATTACAAAAAAAACACAGTGTTCACCCCAAGCTTCTGTTCATTAAAGTTAACGAGTCAAACCTCAAAACAGAAAGGTTATCCTCGACTTTAATTACAGAAAATCAACACAAACTCAAATTCTCCCACATACCTTAGTTCTGCACCAGAGAAGTAACACCTGCGACACGCTGCCATAACAGAAGCCATATGTAACTGAAACATAGAGGAGCAAATAAGGACAAAGAAGAGAAAGACGAACATTTACGATACTTTTGTTTAGCATACTTCTGTGCCAAGTTAACGCACTGTGCGTCCAACAACCTGTTAGCTTGGAATTTTGCTAAAACTAGCTAGTTTTTCCAATTGAGGCAAGCTAAAACTAAACGTTCCTGTGGTTTTCTGTCAATATTCCAAGAAAAATTGCTATCTTTCGCTGTACTAGACGGTTTGATTTGCACACCTCCTCATTGGCACACTTTCATGGGAGCTGTAGTTGTTCAAAGCTAACATCATGTCTTTAGCTAGCAGTGTAGGCTCCTGACAACATACCTTATTATAGTAATAATGACAGTTTTTTGTTTAAAGGATAAGTCTGGTGATAGATGGATATTTTTCTTCTAGAGCACCAAATATGTATTAATCCACAGCTGGAAATAGTCCCTAACAAATGCACTATTTACTCCTGTTTGAGCAACGTAAAAACTACAGTGCAGAGGGCAACTGACTTCCTGTCTTTCTAGTTAAACTGAGGGATGTTCATACAGTATCTCAGACAAATTCTGCTTGCCAAACATGGCCCAAAGTTGGCCAAAGTCCTCTTAAATATCCTGATGATTAGGGCCAGATTAGGCATTTGGTGCCTCTGGTGCCAGAACAAGTCCACAGTCAGAGTATGCCATATTTACTTTATTGTTTTACCTGTGTAAAACTTGTTTTTCTTTTTTTTCTTTTTTATTATTAGCCCATCAAAGGCAGATTTTGATCCTGTGTATGAAATTTGAAGATATTTTCACATCATGCAATATTAACTAGCAGCTTTAACCCATGAATATCACCTGCACGAGTGTCTGCATCCATTTTAGTTTGGACCTTAATGACAGCCTTTTGTCTGTTTGTCTGTCTGTTTGTATTTCTGTCTGTCTGTCTGTCTGTTGTCTCTCTCTCTGTGTGTCGTCCAGCCCAGGCTTGCCCCACAAAGCTAAAATTATTTGGGGCTGTCCCCACGGACGCACCAGCTATGTGTCCTTTTCACAGAAGCTACTTTGGTCCCAGAGACATCAGGAGTATCCAGTTTAGTGTTACACAAGCAAACTATGCCAGCACAGGCACTCACACACACACACACACACACACACACGCTCACATACAAGGTCTAACAAACTAACCCACAGGCCTAAATCTGCTGGTCATTTTCACTGTTTTACCTGCCAAATACACGCTGAAAAGAATGGTACTCCAAATGACTGCTGGTATCTGTAGAGTAACTTTACCAAAACTGGCATTTAGCAGTGTTGATCTGGCATAAAAATCCAGATCAGAATCACAGTTTTGAATAAAAAAAGCCTCTCCAGGAAAGGATACTGCCAGTTAGTTTGAGTAAAATCTTTTTTTCGTCACACCCTGGTATTACATTCAGCGCCAATTCCCTGATGCTTTTTGCAGCAAATTGTAAGAGGGAAAGCTGCTTTCATCCATTTTAAAGACGATTTGGGTGTCATTTAAACGTATTCATCCACGTGTTCAAGAGTGCAGAGCTCTTTCGTGAGTGGAAAAGTAGGACGAAGATGTTGTTAACTCGAGTAGAAAGCAGGATTTGAAATATGGAAGGAGCTGTTAAATTATCCTAAAGTAATGACTTATTTGGTCAAGTTTGTATTTAAGGAAACATTTGGGGAAATTTTACACTTGATCACTTTCATTCCAACACCTAACTCGACTCTGTCTAAAGTGGAATAAATAAACCTGCCAACAGCTCTAAAGGTTTGGTTCCATTACACCTGCACAGAGACCTATATTTAAGGAAGAGTTGCAACAGGTGACTTCCTGATTTGGGCGGAGCCAGGCTAGTGATTTTCCCCTGCTTCCAGTCTTTATGCTAAGCTAGGCTAATTGCCTCCCATCTCCAGCTCCACACTAAACACACAGACATGAGAGTGGTATCAATCTTCTCATTTAACTCTCAGAAAGAAAGCAAATAAGAGTATTTATCCAAATGTTTAACTATTTCGTTACTATCCTCATACTGAGGGTTTACAATAAACAAATAAATCCAGATTTAAAACCCATTTCAAGCTTTATTCTTAGTACTGTTTGCATTTAGGAAGAGCTGACTGTACTTCATCCTGTAATAATAACAGCATCTTAATCCTGTCTGAATGGGTCTGAGGCACAGAGGAATTTGTTGTGATGATATTAATAAAGACACTAACACAGCAATAGAAAGTCACATTAAGAGCAAATTATTATTTTTTTTATTTCTATCAGTATTATAAGGTATTCTGGTGGAAAAAAGTGCAGCGGAGACATTTAAAGTCATAACTCTAGCTCGGATAAAATCTAAAACGGGAACATAATGATGGCACTTTGTGTTAAGTGGGTACTTTAAGTTTTTGTTTGTCAAAATGATGCTTTTAAAGCTCAAACTGGATGCTCTGAGCACTCTTAGTCTCTCTTCCCCTGAGCTGACAGGAAGAGAAGCTGCCAGGCTGGCTCTGTGTGTGCTTGTGTCAGTCAGTCAGCCAGCGGTTCGTTAACTAATTAGTGAGCTCGTTTATCTCATTAGGCTCTGATTGATCTGCCAGCTGATGGACTGGCAACTGAGCGCCCTGTGTGTGTCTGTTGTACGTCAGACGGAGAGGGCTAATCGATATTAACAACACAGGGAAGAGTTTAACTGTTACGCAACCTCATTATCTGGCAGCGACTGCACAAGGGGTGGAGGAGGGGGTGGAGGGTGTGTGTGTGTTTGCGTGTGTGCGTGTGCGTGCGTGTGTGTGTGTGTAGGGGGGGGTTCCAGTGTTACACCAATGTAACCAGAAGGGCAGCCTTCCTGTTAGCAGCAGGAAATTAGCTCAGATAGCACGGCTAGCTGGCTGTCGGATGGTCAGGACAGTAAATGGCTGCATTCACACGAATTTCAACTGTGTGACAACCTGCCACACACACACACACACACACACACACACACACACACACACTAACAGTAACAAGATAGTGATGTGATTAGTAAAAATAGGTTAGTGTTTCAATTATTGTAATTGGCCATTATTTATATTTTGATATAATATTTTTCTGTTGCAGAAATACAGATAATATCCAGTATTTTCCCACATGTTTCAGTACAGACATGCATTTTCTATCAGCATGCATTATTGTGCAGTTTTGTAAGAGTATTAATACAAATGCAACATTATTACACAGTAGACATTAATAAGTGGTGAAACAAGTAGTCAATTAATCAACAACAAAAAAAAAGAGAATTGATTAATCATTTAAGTATTTTATTAACCGAAAAATACCAAACATTCGCTGGTTCTGGCTTCCCAAATGTGAGAGATTTCTGCTTTTCTCTGTTTTATATAATTGTAAATTGAATCTGTTGGTCGGGCAAAACATTAGCAAATACAACACACTGTAATCTACTGTACGTACGTCAGCTTTATAAAAGAAACAAGTTGCCTTACCCTCCGCGTCTAACTCTGATCGACACTCTGTTGTGTCCCTTGTGATTTACACACATGGACATCACGGATGGAGATTCTACTAAAATGACTTGTACATGTTTTGCAGTAGCTCAGTTTTGTTTTGCTTCTTTTTTTCCATTTCAGCTGCTTCTGTTTGACAGAATCTGACCTCACGGTGACTTATTCCCCCCCTGGGAAATTAAAGAAGGAAAAAACAAACGAATAAAGGAGTCCTAGTCAGACTCTGACGAGTCACCCTCTGCTTCCCGACAAGAACAAAACAAAGCAGGTTGTTTACCACCAGAACTGGGATTCGGGCTACAGGCACCCGGAAAACTTGAAGCATGTCGGGAAATCTTCATTAAGGGCAGCGTGGGAACGCTTTTTTATTTTATTTCTGCCT
The DNA here is from genome assembly GCA_002120245.1 of Maccullochella peelii. Classification (NCBI taxonomy): domain Eukaryota; kingdom Metazoa; phylum Chordata; class Actinopteri; order Centrarchiformes; family Percichthyidae; genus Maccullochella; species Maccullochella peelii. The sequence goes on along the minus strand of LKNJ01007493.1, from coordinate 1,421 downwards.
TTATTTCTCCGTGGGGGAATTCCACACATTCCCACCTGGGAGCTGCCCAGTATAACCACAGCTCTGCACTGCTGGGAGCTAACGGCTCTGCTGGGGGAAGGCTGGGAGTTAAAGCAGCGACCCCAGAGTGCTTCTATAAGATGTAAACTGCCCCTGCTGCACTTGACAGAGCACATAATAAAGCCAAATGAAGTATAGCTCAGCTTAGACTAGTTTATCTTTAAATTAGAGACTAACTAAGAGATTTTCCAAGACTAATAAACTGACAAGACGGATAATATTTGTTTGATGCATTACAATTAAAACCTAATCAGTCAAGACAGGTTTGAAATATGACGGGGCTTGAAAATAAAATACAATAACCATACTTACATACATTTACATACAAGTACCCTTTGTTGGCTTGTTCATGTGTGCTCTGCTCCTAGAGCTCATATTTCCCACATGACCTGAAGGCAGCATAAAACAAGAGGGCTGATTCTGTTGATAAAAAGTTAGAAAAATTAACAAAGTCATGTGGGTTATTTCTTTTTTTTTTGAGAGAGAGAGAAACAACATGGGCGTTTACCACACAGGAAGCGCCTAACAAATAAAAATAAACAAATAATAAAGCGTTATTCAGTTGTATTATGGGAAATGTAGGATTTAAGGGCTTGACCTACATTTGAGACTAAAAGTCAGGATATTTCAGGCTTTGCTGCTTTTGATTTTGAAAATTCCTTTCCGAATCAATCTCTTGTAAGTCCGCCAACTTAAAGAGGTTCATCTGAACAGTGATGTCTTACTGTAAAAGACTACTGCCTTTAAAGTAGATGCCACACCTTTCCTAATAACTACTTATGCCACCAGAGACAATATAATAGAGTTATATTAGTATAATATAATGGTGTATATATTCCAAACAATTCCTTAAAGCAGCTGTAGCTCTGCAACTCAGCAGAAAGTTGAATTTCTTTGATGAGGCTCATCTAAAATGAAATGTCTGCGGTCCTTCTTACTGCACGTGCTCCATTATGCTACTGTAACCCGAGTGTACAGACACTATAGGGGCACTTTTGATGAAATGCACTGACGAGGTGAATCCAGGCAAAAGCCATTAACCTTCATTGATTCCTGTTATTAAATCTACATCGATCACAGGAGAGGAAATGGAGATAAAAGAGGAGCAGACGAACTGTAGAAGAAGAAGTTTCAAACTCTCAGATACGTTGGCTGAGATTTTGAAAAACAAGACTGCAACTCACACACACACACACACACACTATTTTAGTTCTGACTGCCCGTTCACCTTTAGCTATTCCTGTGACGTAACAGCTCAGGGAGGGCAAGCAGAGGCCAAACTGTAAAAATCTGGCTTTCCTCCTCTACACACACACACACACACACACACACACGCACACACACACACACACACACACAGA
>LKNJ01007492.1:0-12239 GCA_002120245.1 Maccullochella peelii | reverse complement strand
GGCGCTATATAAATAAAACTGAATTGAATTGAATTGAATTATTCTCAGCAAGTGTTTTGTTTCTTTTTATGGATACATTTCTGTTAAACTGTGATGAGGTTCACGATATCAGTAGCTCTGATGGCTGGTAGGGGGAAAACCCACACAGCTCATTATTTTACATCAGCTCCACCTTTTCAGTCTGCTTTGAACATACTACTGTATCTCACCATCATGAAACTAGAAGTCTTGTTCCTAAAGTGCAGTGACTTGCACTATTTTGCAGTAGGGCTGGATGATATGGTTGACATCAGTATACATTATTCATAAGAATATTTCTCTGATCAATATATCATAATGCAAATGTATATAAAATCACATAAAATAATCAAACTCATGTTCGATTTACAACAAAGCCCTCAAATGTGTATAACAAGTTGTCCAATCTACATTGGAATGATTGAGATCAAGGCTGACTTGCGTGATTGATTAGTATGAAAACTATACTGTCACAGCAATGTACTCAATGCAGTGCAAAGAATGCAACTTGTGTCAGTGCAGCACCTCCCCAACCACAACCCGAGGAAAACCCAGTGTGGCTGAAACTGGTCTATTCTTTCTTTTATAGTGTGATTTGCTCCATGTGTAATAGAGATTTTTGAATTGTCCCTGATGTAACTGGCTCTAGTTTCTATTTCTGTTATGTAACTCTTTTACCTTAACAAGACTAAGAGTCGACAGCCACACAGCTCTGTGAGGTTGTACTAAATGCTAATGTCAGCATGCTAACATGCTCACAATGACAATGGCAATATGCCAGTGTTTGAAAATAATGTACAGCTGAGGGTGATGGGAATGGCATTAGTTCTGCAGGTATTTGGTCATAAAACAAAGTATTGGACAAATATAAATGCTGACCTGATGATGGAGCTAAATGAAAAGTCAGAGGATCACCAAAGTTATTACAGTTCATCCATGTTCCCATGAGAGGAACATGGATGTCTGTACCACATCTACGGCAATCCATCCAATAGTGGAGACATGTCACTGTGAAACTTTAATGTCAACCTGATGGTGATGCAAGTTTCAACACTCTCACTCACTGTAGCTACTAGTTGAACTACATTTCACAGTAGCATTCAGTATGTAATTCTTCCAGTAGCTATTTTTCTACTAAGCTGCAAGGTAGTGCAACCAAACTCAAACAGGAGTTGATGTGAAATATCTTCAATGTGTTAGGATACTTTTTGTGAGTAGCTTGCTATTTTGAACAAAAGTGTAGTTTTGCTGTAGCTTAACTACTTCCAATGAAAAATGTCTTTGTAGCTTCATGAGCCAGGTTCAGCTAACCATGAAAGCCTGTATAAAACTTTGTGTCAATCCATCATGTAGATGCTGAGATATTTCACTGCATACGTGAGAACTTTGACCTGCTGGTGGCGCTATATGAAAAGTCAGAGGATCACCAAAGTGAGTCTAGGACCTGAATGTCTGTATCGCCTTCATGGCAATCTATCCAATAGTTGCACTTGGTATTTCAGTCTGGACCAAACTGGTGAACCGACTCACCACGCTGCTGACGTGGCTAAAAAGTCATTTACATTAAATACAGGCAATAGTTTGAGAAAAAACATCTAATTTCATTTTCATTCTTGCATTTCAAATAATCTCCAATATCAGATACTACAGCATATAGAAATATATTTTGCATACTGTACCACATGAAACACAGCTTGTATATGCAAAGTCAAATGTCATCATTATTTACAGTCAGTGTGCATATTCTCATGTGTATCAACATCACTTACATCTATGTTGCTTTACAGACTCGACAGTTAAAATACATCATTACAGACAAACATACAGTAGATATTTACACATGGTCACTTGGAAAGAATGTAGCAGGAGCACTGCACAATGTTCTCATGGTTTATACATCTGTGCCACATACAGTAGTTATTAGTCAATTCAGAAGTGCTTACGATAACCCAAACTACCCACGCTAAGGAAACAAGTTGTGCTACCACACAGAGAGAACATGAGACTAAACTGGAAGTCAAGACCAACTCTAAACCTTGGCTACAGATCACACAATATATTTGTCATGAGAGTTTAAGACAGTGAAAAAGGTGCTTATGAGCACATATTGCATACAAAGAAACAAACATGACATAAAAATTAAAAGCTAGACCCTCAATGACATTAAAGAGCTGTCACAAGGAGAGACAGGTACTGTATTAGTGCAGAGGGACAAACATTGCAGGCACTTTCTATGAAATCTGTGCTGCAAATACCATCTCACGAAATTGAGCATGAAAATGAATTCTTGACCTTGAAAACAGAAGTTTGGCCCAAATCACAACTCAAGGTCTCCATGACAACTTAAGCAAATCCCATTCGCTGAAGAAGACGATGACATGAGGTTGAAAGAGCAAGGATAAGCTAGGTGGACCTTGAATTAAGGTTTGTTTTTTTATATTTAAATTGTCACACAATATTGTGTGAAATTAGCAGAAAGTCAGATTGTTATGTACAGTGGTAATGTGACAATCCCATCAGACAGGACATTTTGACTTTGTCATGTAGAAAGCTGACATCATGGAAAGACAAATCTCTTAATGGGTCAAACCACAAAAACATGTTCTCTAACTTTATCTAGCAGTGTAAATGCAGATACTGTCCTCACCAGAAAAACAAATGCAAATTGTTCAAATGCCTACTAACAATTAAGTGACTAAGACCTCTTTTGGTGTGTGAATTATAACTCTGGAACAATGATGAAATAGGGGGAGGCCAAAGACTGCTGTTCATTTCCTGTTTCCAACTGACAGTCACTATTATTTTCTTTAAACCATTACCATGATTGTTACCAAACTCTAAGCTGTTTTGAGCCTGAACCAAACCTTAAACAGAGGTGGCAGATCAGAAAATGCTCTTATATGAATCGTTTTGTAATGGTGATTTGTGGCAGTTTTGGAAGGCACTAACAAACAACGTAGTTTCTCGTTTAGTTTGGAGGACTTGTTGATTGAACCGCCTACATTACAGTCTTAAATGTCCTGGTTGCTTTGGTGACACCTGTGGTTACCGTGGTAACAACAAGTGCAATTTACTACTATAGCAAACACTTGTTGAGCAGCTACTTTGTCAGATATGCAACAGAAGAGCAGCTGGTGTATCTGTTTACAGTGCAGCCAAACAAACAAACTCACATTGTTTTAATAAAGATGTTGGTCACACAATAAAAGCCACCCAGTGTTTCGCCAGATGAATGCTTTTAATGTGAAGCAGCAGCAGTAGGAAATGTTTGGTTTGCATTAGCAGAAACTTAATACAGCTCTGATATGGCTGTAGGACAGTGAACAGTTAACAGTGAAGCTATCAGTTAAAACTGTGTTGGATTAAATACAGTACATGCATCATTTCATGTGAATCCCTTGTGCTTAAATTGGCAATCTAAATCCAGTGCAGGAATGGCACACTCCGCCACTATCAATTAAAATACTATATAGAGATAATTAATGTATGTAAGTACATTGGCTATTGCGGAAAACATGCCAGCCATGAATAGTATATAAAATGATTTCATAAAAATCGTAAGGATTATAACTTTACATGCTGGTTTTCTAATTCAGTCAATGACAGACCAAAATGAGGAAAGTGAAACTGTTAGTTACTCCAGCTTAGTTACTCCAGTTACTGCTGCTGATTTGCATCCAACATCCTTCCGAGCGCCAAGGTTCAGTGCTGAAATACTGTACGTCTGAGTGAGGGTCGCTTTTTTTGGCCCCTTTGTGTTTTTTTCTCGTGTTGCAGCTCAAAGTGGAAATTTTGCCAATTATTTGATTATGATTATGATTGCAATAACAGTGTCTGTACAGACCTACTAACAAGAACACTAGTGCCACCTGAGCAGTGCAAAAGACATCATATCATCATTTTACTAAACTCTGTGAGACCCACTTGTGTGATTCACAGCAACATAAAGGTCATAGACACACACTAAGAAACCAAAAGCCCCATGCTGTTTTCTCTGTTAGTACGCAAGTTATTATTCGGTATACAGAAGTCAATCATGTGCTGTAATTTCACTCTCTGCCATGAAAACCTTTTCATTGAAACTGTATCAGAAAGCCTTCCTGTTTGTCCACAAAATCCCCACAAAAAGCTGTGGTATTTGGAGGTGAGACCAAAAAAACAGAAGAGTGAACATAACAAGAAGTGAAATGCTGCAGCGGCCTGTACAGGGGAAATCTGTGGAGTGCCACAATACACTGCCACCTTCTAATAAATCTAATCATGCTCCTGTTACATCTCTTTTTCAGCGGCTTACTAGAGTCCCCTTAACAAATGAATGACCAGATATGCAAGAAATATCTCTTTCAAAATAAAGGCAAAACTGAGGTGACTGTGTTTTGTGCCCCAAATAAAAAACAGAAAGGTTTTGATGGTTCAAAAGGTTTTGAAAATGTAGGTTGAATCAGTGCTGCTTTGTTTTACCTCGATCCATGAATATACTGTCACAGACAGATGAAACTGAAATAGAAGAACTGAATTTGAAATGCACTGCGTACCTTGTTTTCAAAAAATCAAGTTTACATGTAAATATAAAATATATAGTAAATTGAATAGAAACCTCATATATATTAAGAATTTCACTTTCGGATTCACCAAATTTAAATTCCACACCAGCTGCCACAGATATAAGCCAGTACTGGTCTGTACTGCAATGTTTTCTTTGTTCCCTCAACCAGAAACAAATGTCTCAAATATGCAGCAACATGCACTAAGATACACTTTAGGCATGAAGAGAATTCAGCTCCTGCAGAACAACTTCAAAAAGCTTAAATATTACATACCAACAAATTGCATTAGCCTTAGGTTTGAAATTTGAGCCTTGTCAGTTGACAGCTGGTCCATTGTATTTCATTTCTCGTATTTATCTGTCTCGTCCAAAGGGAACTTAAACACCCAGACACAGCTGCAGCCTAACATTGAACAGATAAAGGTGTCTGAATTGATGCTTTGAGCCTCATGTAATGCTCCTTCAGCTCTGGAGTGTGGCAGTCTCAACACTTGATACAGTAAATACCTGACAGATGACAGCGGTGTCCTCAGTTTACTTTTCTTTTCAGCCATGAATCAACAGTGGGGGTTTAACATGAACACACACTATGTACAATGACTCAGCAGTCTCTTTGAACAGAGACAATGTAAAAAAAACACCACCAAACATTTAACAAGAGGAGCTAAAATATGTAATGGACACAACCAGTTACTTTGTCACAAAACTGGCATAATTTCTCATGATGTCTGTCCTTTTGTCCAGCCTCTTAATACAGTACATAGCACTATCTAAACACATTAGGAGGCAATATTGTAAGGTACAGATATGATAAATGCTTTGCCACAATATCTTGGTCTCCAATTGACCCTTTGATAAGCCCCACTCCCCATTAGTTACTGTTGCTACGCCTCGATTTACCATCAAAATCCTTGGTAATTTTTGAAATAATGGGTCTTTGATTTCACACATAAGAAAATAAAAGCGGCTTCTCATTTGTAGTCAGTGATCGTAGATTTTGTCGGGTGAAATGACAACTGTCGCTAGCAGATTTTATCAGCTAGCGACAGCTTGCTAATTAACACTAACTCAGTGACAGCTGAAGACTTAATTGTTTCTAGTTGACTCGTTTTAAAATGAGAGCCATGTTTAAAGGGTTCTTAAATATGCACTTGAAGGCTACACACATGATATCAAAAAGATCTGAGACTAAAGCAACACAAACACTATATTTAATTCCTTACACTTTAGCTCTTGTGTTTTGGGTTTTGGAAGGTTAAAAAGACACCACCCTACAAGTGCTTTGGATACCAAGTATTGCTTTTAATAGAGCCCAATACACACAGTGTGTTTATCTGCTAGAACTGCTTACTACATACAGTAGTAACCTAGCGTTACGTCCAAGGCCATTCATTTGTTAACTTTTTGAGACAGATACAGATTACATTAAAAGTCCCGTTCAGGACTGGAAGATCCACAGTGTGGGAGCCAGTCTTCAATGCAACTATATCAGAGTTTAGGCTAACGTTATCAGCTCTCTTGTGCCAAACTCATTGGTTAGTTTTCATCCTCAAAGTCTTTTCACCTGTAAAAGTAAAGCATACTGTTTGAAAATATGAACTATAAATTATAAATCTAATCCATCTATGTTAGAACAAAATAACAGTTTGATCTTACATTTTCTTTATCATACTGCCTTATAATCCTAGGGCTAACTAGCTGCCCTGCAGTACAAGACCAATGCTGCTCCTTTTATCACGTCTTCTAAATGGATTATCAACTGTTGGAAATTCAGACTTTTTCCCTGGGACATGTAGCTTTAGTCTCAGTCTTTTAGCACAATATCATGTATGTAGCCAACATGTACATATTAAAGGCCCTTTTACAGGGTTCTCATTTTAAAGTGAATCAGCTGGAGGCAGAGTTTTCAACCAACTCATGGATCTAATGTTAATTAGCAAAAAAATCATCTAATGAAATCTTCTAATGACCATTGTCATTTCAGCTGACAAAATTAACGGTTGCCAAAAATGAGAAGCTGATTTTGACTTTTTGTTTCAGACATCACCACGAATTTTAATGGTAAATCTGCCACCATTGTAAACTGCATTATGTGCAGTGTTACGATGGAACGCTTGAAAGGTGAGCAGTTCTAGCTAACAAGGCCAGGGCTCAGCAAACAGTCAAGTCTGAGTGTTTTTTTTCTCAAACTCTAGATGGCACATGATAAATCACTGTCAGGTCACAGATGCAAAGTTGTATAATTAACTAAGTAAGTGTACTTAGTGTTTAATTAATTAAGATGTATGTACATCTATTTTCTCTGCGAGAAAAGAAAAACAACATATTGATCAGCTAGGAAAGAGTGAAACAAGTGAAAATGTAAATCCTCTTTGATATTAACCTTTCCACTGGTTATCCTCCAGCCTCTGCTGATCAGTGGAATGAGTTTTGGAGTCAACTTCTCCAATAGATACTGATTTATTATTCAAACTCATGTTTGTACTTAATTTTCTTCATCTCTATGTAGCTATGAACGTCATTACTGTCCTCCTCCCTCCAATGTTCACCACTATCTCACTTGTACAGCAGTTGCAGCCGGCTGGCGTGGCAGTTATTTCGGCTGATCTTGCTGTCCGGCTGGTAGAGGCTGGACGAGTTGGCGAAGGACGGAGAGATGGGGTGGGGATCAGAGGTGGGGGCGGGGTACCCTGGAGGAGGGGCCAGGGACCTGGGGTTGCTCTGGGGGATGGCGAGGGGGGGAGAGCTGTGGTTCTGATTGGTGACAGTGGACGCTCTTCTCCTCGATCGCAGGGCCTGCCGCTCAGACAGCTGGTTTCTCAGCTCCGACACACGCTCTTCTTTCTGAGGGGACAAATGGTAACAATAACTCAACAATGGCAGGCTTACGTTTTAATTTAGGTTATAGTTGACAGGAGTTGTCTGGAAAGACTAGAAAAATCTATCTATGCCAACAGTTTTGGTTTCATTTACCCAGGTTACCCAGGTCATTTACCTAGTTTGACACCAACCCCCCCCAAGACTTTTAAAGAAAAAAACAAAAGAAAGAATTAAGAATCCTGTGGCTGGCCTCCTGGATGATCTTTTGTAGCTCCTTGTTCTCTCGCTCCAGCTGTCTGGACTTCTCCTCATCGTTGTTATTGGTGGACGAGCCGGTCTTCATGGTCTCCTGGGCATCTGACTGCCACTCACCCCGCGTGATCAGACGCCGCATCTACAAATCACGCACACGTTTTCCTTACTAGACATGTGAATACTTTTCATAAATGTTCACCAGTTACTGAAGGAGTTCAGGGGTCAGGTTTTGGACTGTACCCTTTAGAGCTGGAATAACAATTTTCCTTTAGCGTGGAGTTTATTTTTAAAAGGGGCTCCTTTCCAAATGTACTTAATTTAGTTCAACATATTTTTGTCCGTGACCTGAATATGTGTATATTATTATGGTTATTTGTTACTGGTCCTAGGTTATTGTTGTTTTTAGAATTACCAGAAGAGGAATAGGTGGGTTGACATAATATTTCACTTTTCACCTTGAACAACTTCATATTAACCCTGCTTGTGCAATTTCATTGACCCATCACTGATGTTTTTAGTAGATATATGCATGTTCAGTGATGGTTAACTTGTTGTCCTTTTATGTACTGCACTTCTTATTTTTTATTATTCTTATAGATGTTTTGTATGTATTTATACTTTTTGACTGCTCAGGTCAGCCCTGTTAATGCTTAGCTCCTCATGCTGAAGTTGAGGTTGATTTTAGTAGTGGAGAACATGTAACCCATGTATTTTATTACTACTGATGGCTTGTATGATTTAAAAGTTGGACTATCTTTTCTCGTTCAATCGGCTAATTGCTTGGTCTATAAAACTAATAAATAAAAAATAAAAATCAGAAAATGGTAAAAAAACAACAAAAAAACATCACAATTTCCCAAAGCCTGAGTTGACTTATTCAAATTGCTCGTTTGGTTTGACCAAAAGTCAGAAACCCATAGATATTCAATTTACTGTGTTAGAAGACTAAGAAAACCAGCAAATATTCACATTCAAGGAGCTGGAGCAAGTTAATTCTTGGCATTTTTAATTAGGAAATAACTTACACAACTAATCAATCATTAAATGGTTGGCGATTCATTTTCTTTTGACCAACTATTCGATTAATTGATTTTTTACAAAAAGTCACACTCTCAGTCACTGGTCTTGGTATACAATATTGCTCAGATGGTTGCTTAGAGTGAGAATGGGCCTCACTAAAAATACTTTGCAATCTGGATTATTGACAAACATAACCATATATTCCATATGCTGAATAGTAATACAGTCATGGACAATAGTTGGCTTCCACTTTAGAAAATAAAAGCTGCTTCCCCTTCCACTACAGAAAGTAAACTGCTGAGTCAGTCAATGTTTGAGCTGCTTGATTTATCAGTTTGTCCTGTACGCACTTAGCAGTAAGACGTGACCATCACTGATTTCTATTTATTTACACAACACTCCTGAATAAACCTGCAGCCTGTATTTCATCCATACTAACCTGGAATACACAATATATCTATGCTCCATATTTCCATATACTCCATATTAAAAGTCTGAATTTAGTGAGTCACATTGGTGTGTCTTTGCACTTTCTGTCTATATGTCTGTCTACTCAGTGCTTGCATTTTTCCATAAGAAGCATATTTTGTTTATTTATGCTTTTTAAATAAAACTACTATATAATATATACAGAGACTCTCACATACTATACATTTGTGCTGAGCATGGCATTCCTGATGTCTGTGCATTATGAATATTCTGCTGACAGTGTGCAGTTTGGGCTGCATTACCACCTGTGCACTGCCACATTCAAGTGGCAAACAGATAACTTCCCCTGTATGTGGAGAACCTCAGGTTGAGACACACAGACAGTGAGACAAGATGCAGTATTAGTCTGCAAGACCAGCTACCCTACATCAGTCACTAAAACATCATGATGGTAGCATGTGAGGATCTCCATTCCGAGTCCTTAACTAACCTCTAAGAAGAAAATTATGGCCTTTTACCACCAGGGTTACAACATTTTATTCACATTTAATTGCACCAACATCACTACACAGCTTAACAATAGAGTCCAACAGTGCACGAGACATGGATCCTCAAATATTAAACAAACTCCTCATTTAACCCAGTTATCTCATTATTATCTTATATAATAATGGGCCCAAGACCCCCAAGGGCCTCAAAAGCCCCAGACTCACAACTGATGAACTCAACTGATTTTGGTTCATTTAATTAATAGCCTTTCCAAATTTCTTAATTTGTTAAGGAATTTGAACAACTGAAGCCCACTATCAACTATCGCAGACCCTGCAGTATTAGCTTATCTTATGATAGTGTCAAATAGAGGGGTACATGTTCCTAAATAAAGTGGAAAACTGCAAAAACTGCTAAATCTAATGGATGTTTACAAAGGACAGTTTGAATGTTAACTTTCACTAATCAAGTTTTCTTTCATTTCCAGATCAGGAGTTTAGATAATATCATTAAACCATCAATGTGTCTGGCTAGTGACTCCTTAGCTCGTTATAAAGCTGAGATCTGTGTCTCCAGATCTCAGCAAGAATGATGGCGAATGAACAGTTATCATAACCACCAGGAATAATAATACAAAACTGTATCAGGAACAAAAATACATTTTGACCTTTCTAAAGGCAACTGTCTGACCACTGGTTATATATATCCATTTTTAAAATATTGTTATCATTAACTCTCCTTTATCCTTCTGAAATAACATCTGGCCAGAAGTATGTGGACACCCCTGTGCGCACACACTTTTATATTCTTGCATTCTTATCTCCTGCAGCTGTTTCATGGTTTGGTCTATGCTCCTTACGTCAGATTGTGAGGTGAGAAGATGGATGTCTCGTGTCTGTGTGTTAAGTACAGAGCTGGAGTCAGGACGTGGTTAGCCTAGCTTAGCATAAAGCTAGCCTAGCTCTGTCCAAAGTTCAAAAATACATTTAATTAGTTCACTTATTAAAACGTTGTATCTTTGTGTTCTTTGTCTAATCAGTGATGACCTGAGATGCAGAGAGCGAGCCAGGCTTTATCACCCATCATCAGTGTTGGACCTCACTAATGCGCATGTGGCTGAAAGGGAGCAAATCCATGCAGCCAGGTTCTAAAATGTGATGGCAAACCTGAAGCCAGAAGTGGAGGCTGTCACAGCAGCACAGTAATGCCCATGCTGCTGAATTACATGTTTAACTGTCAAATATGGGTGTAATGTTTGAGTGTCAACATACATTTGGCCATATAGTGTATGACCAAGAACTATCTCCTCTCTGCAAAATATTTAACAATCAAACTGGTCTCCAGAAGAGTAGATGAATGCACACACACACACACACACACACACACACGGTGACAGAGCATAGCAGACTGTTGAAGACTTGAGCAGGTACTGATGCTGACATAGCAAGATAGGGCCAATCTACAGGTCACTATGTGATGTATTATACCAGCCCAGATGACTTTGAGCCCTGATGAAAAGTAATTCATTACGTCTGACACTTCAGCTGCTTCTTTAATCTGCAGGGAGGAGATGATGAGAGGAGGACAGCACTCTGCTTTTACCTTGGGGACGAACAAAACCACTAAGGTGATGTAGACCGAGAAGACGATGGCCAAGGAGGCGAAGGCGAAGGAAGCGTCCTGCTGGGAGGACAGGATCATGGTGACTGGAGCTGTGATCATACACAGCACCTAAAGAAAACAGTGGATAGAAACAACATGTTTAGTTCTTTTAGTACAGAAAAAGAGTCAGGTCACCATGAGCTTGCAAGTCAAAAAGGCACAGCGGGTTCTGTTGCCACTACAGACCAGAACATGTAGACTTTATTCTTAAAATAAATAAATAAAGGTTCCTGAACAGAGTGAACTGACCTACAAGTATCTGAGGTGCAGCCATGATAAGAGCTTCAGCCCTTCTCTTCATATTTTCTCCACATAAACATCTTTCAGTTAAAGAAGGCTGTAGGAACAACCAGTGAATTTGAATAAATTGATTTAGAGTTGATAGTAAAGGTGTACGTGTTAAACAGAGGGCTTCTGGGATGTAGTGCTGGAACATTTGGAGCCCGTAAGATGTCATTTGAATCATTTTAGCATCCTTTTTATTGAAAACAAGTTCATTTCTGACATACGGGAACATGGTGACTTCGCTCGCTTTCAGTTTGACCTCCAAATAAAGTGGTTTAGGTTAGAGCTGAAATAATGAGTTGATTAATCAATTAGTCAATCAACAGAGAACTGATCAGCAACTATTTTGAGAATCAATTAATCCTTTAAGTAAATTTTAAAACAAAATGGTAAAACATCACTGGTGCCAGCTGCTCAAATGTGAATATTTATCATGGTAAACATTATATCTTTGGAGAGTTGTGATGGGCATTCTATGTGTAGACCAAACCATAGATTCATTAATCGAGATAATAATCAGTAGATCAATCGCTAATGATACTGCTACTAATACTAATACTATTTCCACTACTGCTGCTTTATATCTGTATGTAGAACTGAACTGTGCTGTGCTACTGCATGTTCGCTTTCCTCATGCTCTCTCCCTCGCTCCCCCCCCCAACCCAACCGGTCGAGGCAGATGACCGCCCACCCAGAGCCTGGTTCTGCTCGAGGT
>LKNJ01007491.1:969-13358 GCA_002120245.1 Maccullochella peelii | reverse complement strand
CCTCCGGAGTTGCCAGAGCCGCAGCCTTTGCCTCCGGAGTTGCCAGAGCCTCCTGAGCCGCAGTCTCCTCCCAGGTCTCGTCTGAGCCACCGCCTATGCCACAGTCGCATTCCACGTCCTCGCCGCCGGCCTCCTGATCCACATCCTCGCCGCCGGCCTCCTGATCCACGTCCTCGCCGCCGGCCTCCTGGGTTTTGGCCTTTGCTGCTGCCCTCCTGGCCGTCCTCCCAAGCAGCAGCTTCCTCGGCGCCGCCATCATGGCCGTCCGCCTGAGGTTGCCGTGCCATGCCTCGAGAATAGCTCTTTTAGGATGTAATAAAAGACACAATATGAATATTTTTGCAGTGTATCAGTAGCCATCCATACATCCATCCATTTTCTTTTGCTTATCCGGGGCCGGATCGCTGTGGCAGCAGGCTAAGCACGGTTGGAACGTAGATCGACTGCCGAAAGCTTTGCCTTCCGGCTCAGCTCCCCCTTCAGCACAACAGTCCAGTACAACGCCCGCGTTACTGCTGATGCTGCCCCGATCCACCTGTCCATCTAACGCTCCATTTTACCCTCACTCATGAACAAGACCCTGAGATACTTGAACTCCCTTGTTCAGTAACCCTTGGGCAGTAACTCACTCCCAACCCAGAGGGGGCAATCCACCATTTTCCGGCAGAGAAGCATGGCCTCAGACTCTCATCCCAACTGCTTCACACTCTGCTGCAAACCACCCCAGTGCGTGCTGTAGGTCACAGTATGATGAAGCCAACAGAACCACATCATCTGTGAAGAGCAAAGACCCAATTTTGAGGTCCCCAAACCGGACACTCTCACCCCTCAGCTGCGCCCTGAGATCCTGTTCATTAATATCACAAACAGAATCATTGACTGTATCAGTAGCCATTCAATATATTTGCTTTTAGTAAAAGTCTTAATATTTTATTTTCCATTGTTTGTGGCCTGAGCTGCTATTCCTATACATATTCAGCAGCTTTTGCATTTCACCATTTTTCATTTCACTTTATATTAGTAGAAGCATACTGTAGTGTCTCTCAGGAAGAAGACAAAATAAAGTTACCTGGCATCGACAATTTAATTAACAGTACTAGTCAATGGCAAAAAGAGTTTAGACCTGTGAAATGACAAGGCTGTTCAATGCCCACCCAATTTGAGAGAGGGATGATAGAGATTAATGACAGAAAGTATTAAGATATCCAAGATAAAAATTTAAATTATTAACCCTGTACTGCGTAAAGTAGCCCTCAGGCAACAGAAAGTGAGTGATGATGAAAACTGAGTACTTTGTCCAGTCTTCACTTTAATGAATATAATAAAAAGTTGCTCAGCCCAAGTTGTCCTTAATTGTGAATGTGGTTTATTTCAACACAAATCTGATGTCAGAGAAGCTTTTAGTACAGAGAGGAAACATGGGTACAGTCATACAACACAGTCAGTTATACAACACGTCATAAGATATCATAAACAATGTCTCCGTTTTACAGGATGGAACCAATTTACATATGTGAGATATAGGGAACAGAGCTAATATTCAAGGTGAAGCCCGAAGGCAGAAACCATTCATATCTTCATATGCAACATCAACTTCTCTACCACAGTAAGAGTGGCAATTTTGATCATTGATACATTATCAGAGAGCCTCAATCTTCCAAAAAAAATAGGATGCATTTTTTTTTTTTTTATGAAAAACCATGTGCAGTAGAGGGTTGATGCCTGACAGCACCTTAAAAGACAGTGTAGCACGGTTAGTGCCACTGGGTTCTAAGACTGAGGAAATCACACACACACCCGTTGGTGTTAATGCTGGAACCGATCATTTATTTGCTCAGACAGGTAAGTACACCGCTGCTGACGTTGCTCCCATGGACCTGCGTCAACTTCTTGTGTCCACTTTTCCCAGCAGGTCTCTCTCTGTCTCTCGTCTCGGCTGGTTCCTGTCTTCATCTGGTTTCTCCCCACTCCTCTGCAGGCGACGCTACTATAAGCACATGAAGTTAATTACTCAAGTGTTGTCACCTGCTGCCCGGTGTGCACTCACTGACACACTATGCCACTCCCCCCTTCCCTCTCCTCTGCAGCTGAGCTCTCTCAACCACACCCCACCACCACAGACAGTTACTGATATTTTCATGTAAATCTCAATACAAAACTCACATGGCATGTACTGTATATGTAGAAATAGTTATTGGTCACTGTAATCATACCTCAGGTTCATACTGGCCATGAAGAGATCATTACACACTAGGAAATTGAGGACAACATCCACAGCCCTTGTTCTGTGAAAGAAATGCATTCCAACGTTCAGCAAAAGCTGCGTTAGCCAAATTAAGTGGGTATGCTCCAAAGTTACAGTCTTTTTAGTACGAAATTCCCGTCTTCAAGAGCCTTGAAATACTCAAAAATGGACACAAACATATACGCAAATCATGGACAAAGTTCTGCATGTACTATATTGGGTATCTGCTCTGCTGACTGAATAGCGCAGAATATGTCCATATCTGGTTGATTAGTAAGGCTCAATTTACATAGTCCAATCTGATTAGTCCAATCTGATTGGAAGTCTATTGTCGACTGATTGTTGAATTAAGGTTGTTTTTTTTTTGCTCCCCCTTTTTATAATAGCCACAGTCTCTGAACATATGAGGCATACTGGTTTTGAACTGCCCGTGGGAAATGAACATGTATGAGTTTGTCCATTCTTGATTCAAAGCTCTGTTTTTGCTGTCTACTTTTCTCTTTTTAGAGCACGCCATGTGAAATTACTTTTCTCTGACTTACTTATTTCTCCGACTGTTGTCTCGTCTCATCTCTCCCCTGTGTGTGTGTGTGTGTGTGTGTGTGTATCATAACGTGAGATGATTTAGAATGCATGCAATTGGTCTGTGATTTTCCAGTTCCCGCTAAACCAGTTCCGTAAAGGCTAGAAAAGCTGCACTAGTTAAACTAGAAATGTTACATAAAAATGTTATAATTCTCAATAATTTACTGGTTATAGGTCCATGGTCTAGTTTTAAAAAAGCTAACAAAAATCTTAATATCAAATAGCAATACTTGTAGAATTGCAATTCTTAAAAATGGCAAAAACAAGTATCGTGATAGTATCGAATTGGGAGATAAGCATATCGTCCCAGCCCTAGTAAACAGTAAAGTAAATCAATACATCTGAAAGCACAAACAGGAACCAAATCATAGAGATTCCTGTAGAAACTACTAAAGTACTCAGAGCTGAACATTCTCTTTCAATTTTCTTTATGCCCCACTCTGTCGTGTTCCCAGGTGCTGCTCTTTCATGACCAAAGCTATGGGATCCACTATGAGTACACAGTGTCTGTGAACACAACTCAGGACAGGAGCAATGAGGAGCAGAGAGAACCAGAGTATCTCTACATCTGGACACACAGCAGCTGGCAGGACTGTACTGTCCAATGTGGAGGAGGTAACACTATTAAACTATCACTCAAAGTTACACACACACATCATAACATAATGTTATGTAATATACAATCTCTGTGGGGAAATTAGGTTGTCTCAACAGTTAGTTAAAAAGGTAAAAGATTAAAATAGGGAAATGAAGGCTGATTTAGAGGCTGCTGTGGGTAAACTGGACAGATTGGAGCCATGTCTGGAATCGAAGGGGGTAGGATGTCAGGGAGTTTGAACAAAAAGAGCCAGTGGCTAATCCAATGATCAACAGTATATTAGACAGGGCAGGCTTCCATCTCTCTCACACACACACACACAGAGCACAGGACAACCCTAATTGTCAGGCACCCCACTGCTGATTTCCTGAGCAGCTCCTCAAAATATTCCAAATTACATGTATGTGAGAAGAGCAGTCTGCTGTTTTTATCCAGGAGACGAGGTCAGGTGCTTCTGGAGTAGTAGTCAGTGAAGCAGCTAGGGGTAAGCCCACCACTGCTCAGCTTATCTCTTTTTAATGGTGGATTAGGGTTTATCTATCTGCTTGAGATCCCATGTAGATGATTTGACATCCAGAGCGCACATCGTAGTAACTGATCAGATTCTGTCTGAAGACACCACTGACTTAACAGGGGAAACAATGCTGCAGTTTTTCTGGTGAGGACAGTCTCTACAGGAAACAAGACACAGAAATACACATACAAAAGGTGACCCACATTCTCTCAAGTTGAGCCCCACTGAACATTCAACAATCCCAGAGGGATTAAGTTAAGAATCTATTTTCAATGTACACTTAATACACTGAATACATGGGCGGCTGTGGTACAGAGGGTAGTGCGGTTGTCCATCAACACCAGGGTTGGTGGTTCGATCCCGGCTCCTCCTGTCCACATGTCGAAGTGTCCTTGGGCACTGAATCCTAAGTTGACCCCCAGTGGAGGCCAGCATGGCAGCTGTGTCCCCGTTGGTGTGTGAATGTGTGTGTGTGAATGGGTGAATTAGACTACTGTTAGAACTTAGATTACTGTACAGCGCTTTGGGAACTGTTTCAACGGTTGAAAAGCGCTATATAAGTAAAAGTCCAATACATACCTTATAAGTCTTGAGAGATTTCACTCTTCAGATAGGAGAGACTGTATTGGGACATACTGTTACTAATGAACAATTATATTGTCTTGTTCCATTTTATTTGGCATAAAAATTTTTAAATATGCATAAATGAAAAGTGCCATTCTATGCGATCAAAAGCATTGTTTACATTTTCAGCTATTTTTATATTATTAATATAATATATATTATATCTATTTTTCTTTCCATAGTGAATCAGTGTTAGGCAGATCCAAACATTACTATCAAAGTTTGAGCAGGCTTTGGTTGCGTACAGGTAAACAGTCCGTGTGGAGAGCAAAAGAGGCGAAAATGCAATCTCTGAATCCATTAGCTGACAATTTAGCTTTTTATAACTTTTTAAAAAATGTATCTGAATTCATATGCAGATATCTGTCTTTAATAATCTAATAATGTGATCTGTTTCTCGTGTCAATCACCGGTGCACGAAAAAGGAACATATCTGTTATCTGTTATCCGAATATCCACTGACTATACCGGAAGCCCCGGAAGGGATTGCCTCGGAACAGATGAAGCGCTGACCTATATATGTGTGTGTGTGTGTGTGTGTGTGTGTGTGTGTGTGTGTGTGTGTGTGTGTGTGTGTGTGTGTGTGTGTGTGCAGGTGAGAGGAGGACAGTGGTTTCCTGCATGAGGATAGCCAATAAAACCATGGAGGTGGTCAACAATAGCTACTGTCAACCTGAGAACCGACCACTCCCCCAAGTGCGACTCTGCAACTCTCACCCCTGCCAGTTTCGGTGAGACAGACACAAACACACACAAACACACACACATTCACACTCGCTGTAGTTTTTGTTGCTGCTGGTTACTTGTAAACTTGTGTTAGCCAGTCTCAAGACACACGCCACAGTTGAAAATAATTAAATTAGGAATAGTCTGTAAAACTAAGAGTAATACATTTACTGTTATGATGATACACTTTATCAGTGACTGAAGTTGAGCATGTTACTGTCAAACAGCCACTGTGGTAGATACAGACAAATGTTAGATTATATCTGTATCACAAGTTTGAGTGTACATGTTTAAAATCTGGGCACACAATGACAAAGCTCAGTAAAAACTGTCAAACATCAGGTCATTCATTGTCATTGATCTGACTTCTGTCAATCACCTTTTAACTTCCCTTCAGTTTCTCCTGGTAAGATCAGATTTTATTTTGATCAATTCTATTATCATTTTTAAAGCACACAATCTTGCCAGTTTCATAACCCCATATGAGCATATATGAATCCCTAACATCATTGTCATGTTTTAGGTAGTCGTGACAAGTTATTTTCAGAATAAGTGGAGTGATTTTGTGCATTATTATGTTAGCTCTACATACATGTAAATCATCATCATTACACTTTGTTTGAATTGTGTTCTGTAAAAGTTATTTTAAAAGCATGTCCACGCGCATCTTTTTCTTTCTGTTTCAACCCTCTGTCCAGAATAAAACAGCAATTTTTCTCACACAAAAACAGAGCTTTTCCAAACCAGTCTCCAGAGTATATAAATCTTAAAACACTAGCTTGTTGTTTCAGTGTGTATGGGGGAAAACAGCTTTTACAAAACAATGATGTAAGCCACCCAGTGTGGGTCAGGGGCTGTGTGGCAGTAAAGTTAAGATGAACTATTTGTCGCCTCAAACCTTCTCCGTGAACACTCATGTTAAACGTAATTATAGCCAAATACACTGCACAGCTGTGTCACTAACCCTCAATTATAAAACAATGATTTCATCAGCACCGCAGTGCAGCAGCTTGGAAATGACTGCTGGTGAACAACTAGTATTTATGAGTCGTGATGAAATCACACGTATTCCTTTGTAAGACAACAGAATCAGGAAAATATGGAAATGAGAACAGCTACTGTGAATTTGGCTGTATTACAACACAGTGCCAGTGATCACAGAGAGCGGGAGGGGACTGAACTGAGGCTGACAGGCTGACGCTCAGCAGAGTAACTAGCAAAGACGTAGTAGAGTAGCTGCCCAGTCACACTTGGTTTTGTGTCAGCAAAGTTAAGAAGACAACTTTCTCAACTCTTTCTCTGTGATCACTCATTTTAAATGTTGATATAGCCAACCACACAGCTTTTGTCATTAACCTGTATTTATGCTGATGACGTTGTGACGTCTGATGATGTTGTGACCATAAAATAAAGACTAGCTGACCTAAAACGCAGTCATCTTCCCCTTCAGACCCAAAGCAAATGGACTGTATGTTATGAACTGTCTGGTAAACATTTGATGTTTTTCCACAGGTGGGTGACAGGAGAATGGGGATCCTGCTCTGTCACATGTGGTAAAGGCCTTCAGCAGAGGGAGGTGGTTTGTGTTTACCACCTACAGAATGGCTCACTCATCCACACCAGGGACCTGTACTGCCAAGGAGGAAAACCTCCAGTTCTGCAGGGCTGTGAGGGCCGCCTCTGCCTCACTGTGTGGGAGGCTTCAGAGTGGTCCAAGGTACATCATACACACACTGCGCTGTCATGTAAAAGCCATCGCTGAAACTGGGTGTCATTTCCCATTGATGATTGATCTTAGAAGTGAAGAGTTGTTTCAGCATAGACAACATTGCCCATGTTTATCGCAATAAAGTCAAAACTAGTAATTGTAAATATATGTCAACCAGTGTCAAGGTGTGGTTCTTTTGTGTTTTTGGAAAACAATGGACATCTATGGCACAGAAGAATAAGGCTGTGGCTACACAGTCTTGTTAGCAGGATAAACTCTTCTGTTGGTTTTGGTCTCTTCAGGGCAATTGTTGATGAGAATAAAAAGATACAACTAACCAGTCTTATTCTTTAGAATAACTCAATTTTATTATTTTTCCATCACTTCCTCCAGTGTTCATCAGACTGTGGTCAAGGTGTTCGCAGACGGACAGTGTCGTGTACAAATCCTCAGGGTCTATGTGATCCTCTGTCCCAGCCGAATCAAGAGGAGCTCTGTGAGGACCATTCCAAATGTTATGAATGGAAGACTGGAGACTGGTCCAAGGTACGGCTATCTTCAAACCCCATGGTTCATGTATGGTTAAGATGTAATTAAGATTAGGCAACTGAAATATTTGGCTAAAGGATAAGGCTATCATTCATCATAATTTCCATGAACACTCTCCATGTTCATGTTTAGGCAGGATATAATCTTTCTATAAAACAAGTTTCTACTTTTGGCCATCAGTCACAGTAAGATTGTACTCACCAAGTGTTCCTGAAATCTGAGAATACAGAGACATCACTAAAAGGAAGTCCAACATTTCAAGAAACACAAGCAGTCAGATGATAAAACAGGTTGGAAACAAACCAACAGCCAGATTACGCTAAACTGATAATGCTAATAATCCCTCATTGTACAGGAAAACTGTATGCACACAACTACAGTGAGTACAGTAGATCAAAGTTGAAGCAAGTTTGGGTTTTTTTATTTTGTGAAACAGGTGAGACAAGACAGAACATAATCCTTTGGGTGACTTCATAAGGTTGACACGACAGAGAAGAACATGAGTACATACAATGGCAACAGCGAAATTTTTTTTTGGATTGAATATGAATTAAAACTGATGTGGCCATGGTACTGTAGTTCTTATGATGTGGGTTGTATGTATTAGAGAGGGTGCCGGGCAGTCTGTTGGGTAGGATTTCAAGTGTGTGGGTAGATATTATAGAGGATCAGTACGGGAGAGTGGTTTAATAAAAAATAAATTTGAGCAAAATGATTGATTAAGTACAATTACATGAAAACATTTTAGAGTATTTGGAAGAAAGAAAAAAGAAAGGAGGCAAGAGGAAGATATAATGAAAACTTGAGTAAAAGTTTTTGTGGCCCCCATCGGCCAAGGTGTATCCTTACTGTTTTTTCCCCCCAATCATTACTAATATTTTCACTTATGCTGAATGAGGCAGGGGTTTCCATTTCTTGGTCGCCCCACGACCCAAGCCAGCTGTTGTCACCCATCTTGTACAGCCCCCAGACCCAATGGGAGACAGCCTGTTCATGCCTGTCTTTTTATTTATTTATATAACTGACAGGAGTTGAAGGAGAGGCCACCCCAGCCAGAATGATTCAGTTAAACAGAAAAAGAGAAATGAAATGTCACAACTGGCACAGGACATGTGCTGGATCACCAGGTGAAGGACCCAAATGCAGACCGTAGAAGAGGCTCAAAGAAGTGTCCTCAGGGGTACGGGCTGGAGTCCTCCTGGAGGCCAGCTAAACATGGGGAGCCGCTCTGAAGGCCGGCCTGGAGGCCGGCCAGACGTGGGGAGCCACTCCGAAGGACGGCCTGGAGGCTGGCGACGTAAACGGAGCTGCTCTGGAGACGGCTGCTACGGAGGCAGCGTGACAGGACCAGGAACAGGCTGCCGATCGACAGACACTAGAGATGGTTGTAACTCGGCAGACCCCGGAGATGGCTGCTGCTGCTGTTCAGGAAACACAGGTGACGAAGACTGCAACTGGACCAAGGCTGACGAAGGTTGCAGCGCTGGAACTGGAGAGTGCTGTGGCTGCAGCTCGGCGAGTACTGGAGAGTACTGCTGCTGCAGCTTAGCAGTCACTGGAGATGGCTGCTGCAGCTCTGGAGACACTGGTGGATGCTGTAGCTCTGGAGACACTGGAGGCAACTGCTGCGGCCCAGCAGGAACGAGGGATTGCTGCGGCCCAGCAGGAACGAGGGATTGCTGCGGCCCAGCAGGAACGAGGGATTGCTGCAGCTCGGTGACCGGTTCAGGTGTTGGCCAGACTGCCGACAGGTACCTTGGGGCGGGTGTCGGCCGGACCGCCGGCCGGGAACCAGGAGCGGGTGTCGGCCGGACTGCCGGCCAAAAACCTGGAGACAATATCGACTGGGCCGCCGACTGGGTCAAGAACTGGAATAGGGTGATGCTGGACTCTGACTGGGAATCCAAACCTAGGTTCGGCTGGACCACCAGCCGATGGCTGATCTCGGCCAGTTCTCCCACTGGTCAAGGTACTGCTCAACATCACTGAGCGGCTGAGACTCCTGAGGACGTTGAGAGCCGCGACGACCACGTCCCTTGTGGCCTCAATGAGACCCCACTCATCTGAATCAGACTCGTACAATTCCAGAAACGCGGGTGGCGGGTCCTCCCACCCATCCGAATCAGAATCGTACATGGCATGGAGCACTGACGCTGAGACGGACCGCTCCTTCCACCCGTAGTGCGCTGGGTCCATGTCGGGTTGGTTCATTCTGTCACGACTGGCACAGGACATGTGCTGGAGTAGCAGGAGAAGGACCCAAATGCAGACCATAGAGAAGGCTCAAAGAAGATTGCAAAAAAGTTGTAATAAGTGCTTACTTTTAGGTACAGGTATGCAGGCAACAGGCTAACAAAACAGGTGAGTCCAGGCATGAGAGGAAACAGAAGCACAAGAAATAAATCCATAAACAGGGCTTGACGAAAAACTTGGATTGGCAGAAAATCACAAGGAAATCTTCAACATCGAACATTAAACACCGAACACAGGACAATCCAAAAACAGGGCTTGATGAAAAGACTTGGCGGCTTGGCAAAAAACACAAGGAAAATATCCAACATCGAACATGAAGCACAGAACGCAGGACATAGCACAATGAACCAAGAAGCCACAAAGGAAAAGGACCGGTATACATAAGGACGAGATAAACAAGGTAATAAGGAACAGGTGTGAACATGGGAGCAGGTGCAGACAATCAAGGATAAGGACACAAGAGCAGGATTTATGTGTACCAATGCCTTTAGTTTTCTAAATGTCCAGAGACTGTAACCTGCTGAGTATCCTGTTCCACTGATATACAGCTCTGTGTGCACTTTTATTCCTTAATTAATTATTTTCTTGGTATCAGTTTCAGCTGGCAAAAAAACATAATAAACTGAAACCCCTCTGTTGACTGAAAGGGAGATTCCTCAAACATGACCTTCCCTTTTACAGCCTGTTGAAAGAGCCCCATGAAATCTTCTAAAAGGGCATTGTTGCTGTCTTGCTCAAGAGAGAGAGAAATGTGTTGAATGAATTGATTTAAACACCCAAGCACATTCTCCAGTCCATCAGTAGATTCAAACGTGATCATCAGTCCCAGGAACAGTTCTTTGATCATTGGGCCTCCACTGTCTATCAGACTGCTGTGGTTTCTATTTCTCCTCTCATCATCACTTCTTTGTGTCTAGAGAAAGACACAAAGAAGTGTCAGCTCGGACGGGCAATCTTCTGGTCCCGCTCGGCATAGGCCAATGGTCAGGCTCTAAAGAGCAGAGTCATGCGCAGGTCTCCGGACGAACGGACCAGCGGCCCGCTCGCCCGGGACGAGGCCGATAATACCGAATATACAAGCAAAGAGCATGTACACGAACTGGAACAAAAACTGAGCAGAGCTCAACTCATACTCAACTCATACTCAACTAATTTTAGGGTGTCTTCTTGTCTTGTAGTCTTCTGTAAAAGGGGCGTCGATGTCAGATGTCCACGGCGGGAAACTTTACTCCACCCACCCTAGATCTATTCTATCTTAACTATTTTCTTTGTTCTAATTTCTTTCTGACTAATTAATTTAGTTAATAAAGTTGATCACATGTCTAATGCTTCCATATCTAATAGTGTGGCATTCTCTGCTGTAGAACGATACCAAACACCTTATAAAGACAGTCACAGACAGTGTTAAACCAGATTTAAAAGGGCCGTTATAAACAACATGTTATTGTAACACCACACATACATATTTACCATATTTGTATACAGTATATATGCATAGGTCGTACGTCAGCGGTAATGACACTCGATTACCAATCGGAGGTCACAAAAATTAATGTTGAGTCGGTGTGTACATATGCAAAGACAATGTTGGACATCATTCAACCGCTGGTTGTCGAGGTGGTGTCCAGGTAATGATGTGGGCTTTGTAGATAATTGGCGGACTTTCTGGAGAAGACCTGGTCTGATTAGGAGAGATGGCATTCATTCAACTTTGGATGGGGCCGCTCTCATATCTTGAAATCTGGCCGACTTTATTAGTGGCCCAAAGCAGTGACTGCTCAGAGTTGAGACCAGGAGGCAGAGTCGCAGTCATACACGCTTCTCTGCGCTTCCACAGTTACCCACCCTAAACTCCATAGAGAGGGTGTCTGCCCCCCGACTATTTAAATTCTTTAAATCAAAAGCAAACAGAGATGGAGTTATACATAACCCCCCCCCAAAAAATTAAAACCACCACTGCAACAGTGCAACAAAATAAGAGATTTAAATGTGGACTCTTAAACATCAGATCTCTGTCATCTAAAGCTGTACTAGTAAACAATCTAATATCAGATTATCATATTGATTTATTTTGTCTTACCGAAACCTGGCTGTGTCATGATGAATATGTTAATTTAAATGAATCCACCCCCCCAGTCACATTAATACTCACATTCCTCGAGGCACAGGCCGAGGAGGTGGAGTTGCAGCCATCTTCGACTCAAGCCTATTAATCAACCCTAAACCTAAACTAAATTATAACTCGTTCGAAAGCCTTGTTCTTAGTCTTTCACACCCAACCTGGAACACACTACAGCCACTTCTGTTTGTTATAGTGTACCGCACTCCTGGACCGTATTCTGAATTTTTATCTGAATTGTTATCAGGTTTAGTTCTTAAAACAGATAAATCATTGTAGGCAATTTTAATATTCATGTGGATGTAGAAAATGATAGCCTTAGTGCTGCGTTTATCTCATTATTAGATTCAATTGGCTTCTGTCAGAGTGTACATAAACCCACTCACTGTTTTAACCACACCCTCGATCTTGTTCTTGCCTATGGCATTGAAATTGAACATCTAATAGTCTTTCCACAGAATCCTTTTT
>LKNJ01007490.1:0-12245 GCA_002120245.1 Maccullochella peelii | reverse complement strand
GAGCAGCAGGTCTGAGATGGCCAGGTTGACCATGAAGACGATACTGGAGGATTTGAGGCTGTGGCAGCGTAACAATATCCACAGTGACACCGCATTGAGAGGCAGACCCAATGCCATTACAGATCCAAACACCAGAGCATACGCCGTGTTTCCCAGCTCTGTTCTATTTTCACCCATGGTACCGTTAATCATCTTTTGCTTCTGTGAGAAATGCAGAAGTGCAGGCGTGTGAATGCAACAACAGAAACCACAGTAACTCCACCTCCTTGCAAATCAGATCTATCGAGATCAGTGTGAGCAAAGGTGTCTGGTACATGGTGAAGTGGAGGAAACAGGAAACAACTTTAAGTAGAGTCGAAATACTGTGGTGTTCAAGTGAAACCGGTTGTGTAGGAGTTTTAAGTCATGGAAAAAAACTAAAACCACAACCATGTGTACTGCATATTACTCTTATAACCAATCCTCCATAAGTCAATGCATATTTTGACATATCTTTTATAGATCCATATATCCACAGCTCCTTACAGTGATGTGTCAGTCAAGAGGAAATGCATGAGGCAAAAGGCAAAGTACGCTGTTTATAAGTCTAACACAGGAAGTTGCACTTATTTCAATTTGTAATAAAGTGTTACATAACTAGCTACATAATTCTGTTCAAGAGGTCCCATTTCTGGGAATTGTAGTATACTGTATAAGTACAGTCTATTGACACGTCATCAGTACTGCAGTGGTAGATATCTGCTATTGAAATTCCATCTGAACTGGCAATCATGCTAATTGAACAATGTGGATGTACACGAATTACTGGCTGAGCAGGGAGAAAAAAATTACTATGATTATGTAGCCATTGACGCGTTTCATATGCCATTGAGCCACCTGTATGCACAGTGCTATCCCTGATGTATTTGTCTGTTTACGTCGGACATACCTATTGTACACACTAGTGTCTTCAGAGAATGTAAATTACCTAATTACCCTAATTACTCAGTTTACTTGCATTTTGTGGAATTACAGCCTCAATTCACTGACCTATGCAAACAGTATTAATGAATAATTTCTATGGGATCCCCTGATGGGAATGTCATTAGTTTTGTAGGCATTTAGTCATAAACCAAAGTGTTGGAAAAATGAAAATTTTGACTTGATGATGCAGATGTATGACAAGTTAAGGGAGCACAAAAGTTATTACAATTCATCCTAAGGGGGGCAAGAAGGTCTGCAACACATTTCATGGTAATCCATCCAAAAACGTCAACGTCAACAGGCTGGTGGTGCTTGAGCAGAAGTCAGAGGATCACTAAAGTCATTAGGATGCTTCTTCTGGCGACTGTACAACATGTCATGGGGATCCATCCAATAGTTGTTGAGATATTGTTTTTCTGTCTATACCAAAGACTGACTGACCAACCTATACTGACAGACCTAGAGCTTTCCTAGAGCCATTCCGCAAGCAAGGCTATATAGTTCCTATATAAGATGTAGCATCAGCTTGATATGCATAATGACAGATTCTTATCTCTGTGTGTCTCAGCCTCAGACTTTGGCAGATGGCAGACTTTTCTGCCTTTCCCAGTCACCTGATCTTCATACCCTACTAACTGGACACCTGCTCCTCACTCCCACATTATGTCTCCCATGTCCCTCATTAACGCCAGTGTGTATACACAATATATACATGTTTCTCTTGCCATTTGCCAAACCGTCTATTGTACCACCATAGTGTTCCTGCCCTTGTTCTGTTCTGCCTAACTGCCATGTTGAACAAAAACACCACAAGAACTGAAACAAGAATTCACAAAATGTTCACAAGTGAAGTGATAGATTTCATCAGTCTTAGTCAAGACGAGATAAGAAGTGTACAAGCAAAGAAAAGAAGCAAATGCAAGACACCCTGTAGCAGATGCTTATCTCTTGTAAACCAAGAGCAGAACCATTCTTAACATCATTTGAGAATCACATTTACAAGGTTCCACCTACAGTCACACAGGTTGTGTATTAAACTAGGAAGATGGAGTCATACACCACCTGGCCAACACTTTTGCTTGTGTGGCAATGGCATATGAATGACATGTAATGCTGTGACAGTGAAAAAGAGACAAAACCCACAAAACATATGTGCACAGTGTGTGCTGCAGGGCTGAAGGTGCTGGAAACTGCAAGATGAGAAAGAAAGTGTTTGTGGCAGTGAGCACAAAAAATGGCAAGACGAACACATCTTGCTCAGCAGTTCAGCAGTCACATAGTGTGTGTGTGTGCGCGCGTGTGTGTGTGTGTGTGTGTCACGAACACGTGTGGTTTATTTTTTCTAACTGCATGTGCTGTTGTGTGAAATATGTGTTCAAACGTTCAAATTCACCACACAAAAAAGTTTGAAAGGAAAGTAAAGCCTGAAAATATTGGAACATGGCAGCGTTTAGTAAATGTATCTATGTGCTGTCAGAATTTTAAATACAATATTGTTTGGACCTAATGCTTATATTTGAGGGCTGAGGGAGCGAGTCAACAACGATGGTCACTTCAGAGGTGTATATCACCAACAATGCATTGCAGTCATGCATTTGGTGCAAGAAAATCCATCCATTGTTAGGTGGCATTAATGTACGTAAAACTCAGGTTATTTTATTTATTTATTTACCAGGGACAATGCACATTAATCAACATTTCAGTTTACACATCAACATAAATGTGCCAGAGTTAGCTAATGAGCTCATTTTTATCCGTATGAAAATTACGGAAGAAATTGCCTTTTTAGTTTAAATATATCTTATAGGTTTCTATAGGTAGGCTTACATGTGTATAGGTTCACTCGCCTAGTTATCAGATAGCTTCTTAAAAAAATCTCATTGATAACTTGATATTTTACTGAAAAATGTCATATAACTAATTGCAGTTAATGGATTGTTGTACTGTTCAGCTTGTGTGATTTCTTTATTCCCAACATTATCAGTAAACTAAAAATTGCTGTTTTGCAAGATATCATAATATATCAGAGCCAGGCTGGCTCTTTCCCCTTGTTTCCAGTCTTTATGCTAAGCTAAGCTAACTGGCTGCTGGCTCTAGCTACATATTTACCGTACAGACATGAGAGTGGTGTTGATCTTCTTATCTAACTCTCGGCAAGAAAGGGAACAATTCCTTTTAAAGTGAAATCTTATATTTTTCTAATATCATATTGAAATCTATAGAGCATCTATGAATCGTGTGTGGCATGATACACAGTTTCCACTTTGTCATTGTGGGATATTTTCTGTAGATTTGTGATAATCTCAGTTAATCCATCTGGATTTCAAGTCACATCACAACAAAATGCAGAAAAGTCAAAGGCTCTGAATATGCATGCATTGTGCTGTAACACGTGCTGACTACACTGCATACTGACATTACTATTTTTCTTACTGTATGCAGCGCATATGAGAAATAGCAAGCAAAATTACACCATGTATTGGATTTTCATGCTTTTTTATGTGCATGTGTTTATTATCAAATCTAGAAATACACTAGGACCCCACCTGGGAAAGTGAAGTATTTGAATGCAGTCACACCATAGCAGCAATTACTAAACGTCATACCTGTCACCTTATCACTCAATCTCCAATTTACCACTTATTTGCAATAAAAATGGCAGCTGTAGTGACAGCAATTATGTGATTTTGACTGACTCGCACACTTAAATAAAAGGTGTGGATCCTTTTGGGAGTATTAGGCTGGCTGGCTCATCAATGCATGCAGGGCATAAGAGAGCCTAAATTGATTTCTCTGGTAAAAGCAAGGATGCCATTTTCTCTAGGTCCTAATATTTAAGAAACTTGAGTGCTTCTCAAGACAGATAATCTTTGTTATTAGTGCTGCAGGTAAAAACACTGCTTTAAAATGCTGGGCCTGCTGCTGGTGTAGACAGCTAGATGGACAAGGAGAGTTAGAAAACAAATCTGGGAGAAAGGCATCTGTGTGTGTGTGTGTGTGTGTGTGTGTGTGTGTGTGTTTTTTTTTTCTGTGTGTGTTTATATGCAACAAGTCAAGTTTAAAAAGGATTCCATTTTTCTTTGTCACTCCTTATATTCTTCTCTTTTTTCTTTTTCTTTCTGTTTTGCCTGCTTGTTAGTTGTTCAGGTAATTATGATTTCATGAAAAACAAAATAATAATAATAGCCACAAAACAGAAAAAAAGAGAAAAAGTAAACAATAATAATATGGCATAAAATATGTTTTGGTTCACCCAGCCGCATGGTTGAGTCTCAACAGCTCTAACAACGCTAGCATATAAACCCGCATTCAGTTCCCAGCACACAAGCTCAAGCCAACAATACTGCATGCTACCTGCAGAAAGTTGAAAATGTAGTAAGCCAAAGAGAAAGATGTTTTTCTCAGGAGTTGGTGGACCAAACTTCTACTAGTGACAAACTAAAACTATAGCATGCATTAAAAAATGGTCCGCAAAAATGTAAAGTATATATGATTTGTTCAGTAGTTAAAGCTGCTATAATAAATACATTTGCATTAACAATGGATCAAATGACTTTGTGTAATGTGAAAGGGGTCGCTCATAGTGACAAACACACAGAGAATTATCACCCAACTGTGCAGTTCCCTTCAGCTCAACAGAGCGTTTTGTGCCTTTCAGCTCATTGTTTTGGTTTCATGGCCACAACTTTACTGTTTTGGTTGTCTAACTGCGCTAACTGCTATCATCAATCTTCTTTCCAGATGCAGCAGGCAGCTGATTTCAGCTCTGATAAACCGACCGTACACTACCTAGCCAGCACCAAACAGCAGACAGACAAAGTTAACAACTAGCTAGTGAGCTTGTTGAAGCATTTAGTCAAATGTTCTCTAAAGAGCCAGCTATTTCCCTCAGGATTTGGTGGAGACCAAAACAGAGCTGCTGCCACTGCTGGATGCATAAAACATCAAGTTTGTAAATCCATAGATATTCAGTTTGTTGTGGAGTTCTGTCCCCAAGTGGACAAAACAAACATGATAGTGCTGCTTTAAAAAAAGAGGGATACAAATTAAAGGGTCAGTTCACCCAACCAAAATAGTTGAGTAGGTGGAACTGTATTTAGAAATAAGTCCCTCTGTGGGCTCTGGATAATATCTGGATAATCCACAGATCTCACTGTCAACAGCTTTCCCATTTGGGGAGTTTCCTCTTAAACACTGAATAGGGGATATTATTTTATCTGATAACTGACTTTTCAACTGCTTCCTTTCACCATAAGTGTAACTTCCTATTTTTTACACTCTCTCTATTACCTCTTTCACTCCAAGTCCATTCTAAGTTGGTCTTACCTTTCCCCTTTTGCTTGTTCAAGTAGCCTCTGCCCATAGTCTCTTGCTGTTGCTTTTCTAGCATTTTACAAGGCCTGCAAGCAGTCCTTTGTCTTTGTTTTATTTTACAGATACATATTTTGTTTGTATGTGGCATTGCATCACTTTGTTTTGTGAGCGATTGTTCATGAGTCAGTCCACATCTACAGGCAGGTCCATAGAGATGCACCTTTTGGGAAGAAGGGCTCTATGAATAAACCTGACTTGACTACTGTGTCAACTTTTATTTTGACTCAGTTTATGAGAGACTTTTCTGTGTTGGATCAGGCTGCTGGGCCAACATCTGTTCACCATGAAAATATTTGTATTTTACTGTACACCTCAAAAAGTTGTCTATTTTTGAAAGGGCACACAGAAAGGGACTCAGTTCTATTACTAAAGAGCTAAAAGTAGGGTGACCTGCCATTCACCTGTGCAATAATATGGGACAGTCAGAAAAAGAGAAACAATGAAAGAGAAATGGTTAAAAGCTGAGCAGGAATGAATGAGGTCAATGAGTGTTTATTCACTTCTCCCTTAACATGGTATGTATGGGCACAAGGAGAGCTGGGGTTATTAGGGGAGAGGCTGACTGGAGTTTTTGCCTCTATCTCAAATGAAATCACTGGTCCACCTTTGGTCAGCGTGGATAAAGTGCCATTCTCCCGCACCAGGAAGGGTGAGGAGACAACCGCTGACTTCATTAAAATTTCCATTTCGGCAACGGCAGGAATGAGCTGTGCTCTCGTGGCCTGCAGAGCAAACGCACGTGTGTGTGTGTGTGTGTGTGTTCATGCCAGCATCGTGTGCAGCTGGTAGTTTGAAAATGACTGAACAGTGACCCTGTGGATGTGTGTTTGTGCATGCATGCAGCAGGATAGCAAGTGTTTGACAAGCCCAGATCGTTATGAATATAGACAAATTAATTTTTTTTCTTCCTCTGCTGCTTCAGTCAGATAAATATCACTGTTGTAAACACAGCAAGTCAATAAGACTGTGGAGCGTGAGGCTGTTTTCTGTCTCTGTCTGTCACTCTGTCTCTCTCTCCTGGCTGTTGAAGTCAGCATTGTGGGAGAGCCATGGGTTTTAAAAGATTATATACTTTAGACGATTGCTCCGCCATTACCAGCTGGGCCAAGGCAATTAACCCGCTTCATATGTTTCATCTGAGGCCAAAAAAACAAAACAAGTTAATCTGTCCCAAGCTGCGGGGACCTCACTTATTAGTCCCACGCAAATAGAGGAAGTTGAAAACTCAAGCTCAAATGGTGCTTTGTTGCCTTCCCTTTTCCAATTAGTGGCTGCCATCTTGAATCTTAACAGGTTCTGAAAGTATGGGCTGATTACCTATGCAAATGAGTGGAAAGCTATAATAAAGCTGTCAACAGAAATAAACGGGTTTAACAGAGGAGAGCGTTGCAGTCTTGAGCATTGCCCGCTGGGCTAAACAAAGAGCGACAACACTCCTGAGATGCTTAAAGTTGGAATGGGACAAAGTGACCAGTGTTTACGATTGAACCCTTGAGCTGGAATTTGGCCAGGACTCATAAGTGTCCTGAAACGTAACCTGGTTTCTTCTTGTGGATGTGAAACAGGCTTGGGGCCCAGTTTCCTCTTTCTTTCTTTGTTATCTGAAGTACCTCTTTTGCCAAGAAGAAGAAGAAAGAAATGCAGTTGCGTTCATAATTGATATCGCAGTCAATGCTTCTCTTATGTAGGTGGCATGTGGGCTGTAACTAATCACAGATTATAATGAGTATTTTACTTGAGTATTTTATTGTGTTATGTGATTGTAATTACTGACAAAAACAAGAATTTAATAGAAGAACATTAAACCTTCAATAACTGATTTTGTGATTTTTTGGCCACTTGGGCACAGCACAAACAAGTTGTGAACACAGCATTGACTTTTAAGTTGATATGCAAACTTATTTACACATCAGGCAGATACAGAGATATGTCATCATTCATATGGATAGCCAATTTGAAGTCAAATACTCACTCTCTTTTAGCTCTTTGCTGGTCTCTACCAACTCCTGAGGAAAATATCAGGCTCTTTAGCTGCTAAATGCTCCACTATGTTCACCAGCTAGTCTCTAACTGTGTCTGTCTGCTGTTTGGTGCTGAGCAGGTAGTGTACAGTGGCTTTTTAGAGCTTTTTAGAGCTTTTTCATTTCATTCAACAACTGACTGCTGCAACTGAAATGCTATGAGAGCAGTGAGAGTGAACCAAAATAGTAAAGTTGTGGGCTTGACAGTTAAACAGTGGGCTAAAACTCACTATGAAGCTCTGTAAAGCTGAGTGGAGCTGCAGATTCAGGTGATAATTCATCACTACCAGTGACCCGTGAAAGCCTGATATAGCTTATTCCTCTGTGCCATTGTTGTCCAAAAACAATTAAAAACACAACAATGAGCCACACTATTGCACTGGGTGACATGTTCCTCTATAAACATGGGCACTGTTAACTGTTAATTTTGAGTTGATCCTGAGTTGAACCGTCCTGCTGCTGTAAATACTTACTACCACACTACCAACTGAGTCAGGGCAGTTACTGTACTGCATGCCACTTTCTGATGGAGGAGCTACCTCTGGCCAGGGACATGTGCTGTAACCATTGTTCTTTTTAACTTAAACCAAACTGCTACATGTCACCAGATGGACTGTAAAGCAGAAATGTACAACATTCCTAATTTTTCTGCCAGCTATAGCTAATTGACTGCTCTGTTTAGCTAGGCTAATTGAGGCTAATTTTCACAGTCTAGAGGCCAGTTAAACTGCTACTAGCACTGTAGTAGAAATGGCCTGCTAGGAGATTGTTAGTAGGTTTATTGGCTGTAATGTCATTCATACACTTAAAGCAATAACTGTAGAAATAATTTACTGATTTAGTTATTAGAATTGAGGAGTACACCTGTATAGCAGCAGTATACAGTGGTGGTGCAAGATGTGTTAAAGGCCCTTAGTGAAGATGATTTATGTTGGCTCAATATTGGTTTCTAACTATGCTGAATTATAGATTTACCAGCTTTTAGATTGCCATTAAAGTTCCAAAATCAAACGTACACAAATCTGCACCTGTGATGAGTGTGATACAAGCAAGAGTGGAATGTGGTTGGTTATTAAAGGGCTAAACTGTGAATCTGTTTCCATGATTCTCTGACCAGAAGTTGCAAAATATTGAGAGATAAACTAACATATTGTTAGTTGTGGTCTTTTCATGGGATTTGTTGACAATAATAAAAATATAGAATATCACCAGCCTCATTATAACTGTTAAAATGTCCATGTCCCAGGGGCCTGGAGCATATCCCACCATGCACTGGGTGAGAGGCAGCCTTGGCACATTGCCAGCCCATCTCAAAATGTTACATGTTGGATTTGGAAGTGTGCATATGTTTTTGTCTTTGCTCACCTTGCGGCAGTGACGCAGGTGTTAGAACAGGATGTTTATCACTTGCAGGGTTGGTGGTTCAATTCAGATCCTCCGTGTAAGTGTCCTTGGGCAAGACAAAAACCCCAAAACTGCTTTTGAAGAACAAGCCAGTACCTTGCATGGCAGCTCTTCTGCCATTTGTATGTGTGTGTGGGTGAATACAGTATGAGACACTGCTTCCACATTAAAAGCACTATAAAAATGTAGTCCATTTCTCTGCCCTATTTTTCTCAATAAAAAGGCTTGAGGAGGTGGGCTGAATAAAATGATTTACTCAGTTAGGCTACTGTAAATTACTTCCTTCGGTCAAGCTGAGCCAATCACAGACATTCAGAGGAAGACGTGTTGTGAGAAAACGAGTGGAAAAAAATCATTTCTTATTCAAAAATCAAATAACCATCTCCAGTCTGCCAGGGGGCAAAGCCTTTTACTTTGGTCTGAAAATTGAACTTATTCGATTAACATGTTTGCTTTCATCAGAAATTTTGTTTGGGAGAGAGTGTTTGTGTATGTGCACACCGGGAAGCACTGCCTCAGTAGATTTGCTGTCAGTGGGTGGCTCATATTAGCGTATTTGCCCAGTACACCCACGCCCTCAAGGGAAGTGTTACGCTAAAAATGCACACATGCACGGACACGGTAACTAGCACTGGAACCACTCTTTATTCAGGTAAGACAGGTAAGTTCATGAATGCCAACAACTCTCCTGCGGACCTGCGTCAGTTCTTCGTCTCCGGCTTTGTCCAGACAGACTCCGGCTTGCTTGCTCGTCTGGTCTGGCTGGCGTCTGGCTTCTGTCTCTCTGGTTCTCTCCTTCGCTCCTCCTCTGCAGGTGACGCTACTATACGCACATGATGTTGATGACTCAATTGTTGCCACCTGCTGCCCAGTGTGCACTCACTGCCACACTGTGCCACTCCCCCCCTTCCCTCTCCTCTGCAGCTGAGCTCTCTCAACCACACCCCACCACCACACTATGCCTCCAAGACGTTTATAAATATGCATCCATGAAGTCAAGCCACAATGAGGCAAAACTAGAAAGAAGACACAACTTGAATAAGGAAGGAACTCATCACTCACAGGTATTTGAAATTAGCGTTCCTGTCGGTTGTGCTATATAGGAACGCTTTAATTGCACACTATAACACTTATGCTAATTAAGCACATAGCATAACTTCATTGTTCACCTGGAAAAATGTAAATGCTCGCATTTAAATGGGAATAAGCAATACACAATCCCTACTAATCTCCACCTGCTCAATTTGCTTCATACAATTCCCAGAGACTGAAGATAAGCACTGTACCGGGAGATAAAACGCTTGGAGAGAGACGGGGGAGTTGAACACGCACTGTACGCCATGATGTGGAACAGCATGGTGCAAAAACAATGCACACTTAGCTGGATGGTTAGAAGCGTGATGAGTTAGATTCAAGAAAGGGAAAAGAGAGAGGGACGGAGGGAAATTTGGAAGCTGAGGCAGCAACGGTGTGAAAGAAGAAACAGGTGATGGAGAATAAGTGCGAGCAGAGGAGTAGCTGCTAAGTATAAGGGGGAAATAAGAAAGAGAGAGGTGAGAGAAATTGTAATGCATGGCACAACAAACAAAACAAGGTGAGAGAAAGTGAGTCAGTGTAGGTGGGAGAGATAGAGAGATGGAAAGGAAGAGTGAGGAGAAGAAGACAACAAGTGAGATGGAGAAACAAAGAGAAAGAATCTAGTTAATCTACTTGATGTGTCTGGTCCTCTTTGTCTCTCTGCGGTGTCCCATGTGTTCAGATGAGGGCTGTAGAAAGAAAGACAGACTTGTCTGTGTGTGTGTGTGTTTGTTGGAGTTCAAAGTTGCCCTGTCTTTGTAGTGTATTTGAGAATAAATACAGTTCAAGTTTTTGTTTTGGCGAGAAATGTGTGTGTTTCTATGTTTGTGTGCATGCACATATCCATATAAGATATAATATATCCATATTTGTGTCATTAAAATACCATGAGGCAAGGTGACTGTGACCTACAGCAGACCTCATCTCTGCTGAACAAAGAAAATGCTGTGGGCAAAGGAAAAGACACTGTATGGAATTAAAGCAATATTCCGGTTTCACACAACCCTGCTCTTATTATCGTAGTTTCCTATTGGTAATAATAACAGCGGAGATCTGGGAACGCTACAATTGCTACAAAGCAGTCAGACACAGGGATGTATAATAAGAACTGGATACGGCGCCGCTGCTCAGCCTTGCTTCCAATTTTTTCCAGTGGCCACTCGTGGTATTGCAGCAAAAAAGTCCCCTGCGGCCCAAAAAGCATTTTCCCCATAGACATAGGCGTAAATTGCAGTATGGCAGGTGACATATGGTTGTTGTTTTTTAAATAAATAAATAAAAATAAGAAACTAATTCCACATGTATTGCCTTAAAATTACTGTTGCTCCTGAGCAGCTGCCAGTGTCCCCTCCTCAGTCTAGCCAGGCGGCTAACACAAATGTTTTGCTGTGTTTTGAACAGTTCTTGGTTCTAGAAATTAGCATGGAATTCAATGCTTTCTTTATTTTCTGTGAAGTTTAAACAAATGACTAATGATAGAGCAGAGACGCATATTTCTGTCCGAACCCAACCCGAGTCCGAGAGAGTAATAACTGAGCCTGACCCGAACCCGACAGGCAGAACCCGACCTTCAGTTAATGTAAGCTGAAGCAAATCAAAATGCCTCCATACCATCTGTGAGGAAGCTGTAGGCTAGCTTCCCTGTTGTTTCTATGCTGGATTCACTTATGAGTAGTAACAAGCTGCAGGTGATCGGTAAGAACCATGCAGATGTCTTCAGTTCCAATCTGTTTATTTTACCACCGTCACATCCACAACCACATTCCTGCGCAGCTGTCTGCTGAAGATTTCCCTGCATGGTTTTCAGTAGTTTTTTAAACTTCCCCGATGACACTTTTGTTTGACATCCTCCATCCTTAGCTAGGCTATATGATTGTTTTTATTTACCGCCTGTGTGCTGCATTCACATGTTGTCACATAAATAACAAACCCCAGTACTGAACAGGAAGCACCATGTCAAGAATGACGTTACCAAACCTGACCCGAACCTGAAACAACGCCCCTGCCCATGGACCACCATTGTAAAAGAGACGTCTGTAAAACTGTTGACAGGACACCTCGAACTGCAAACAAGGTCAATTATGACTCTTTCTATTATGCATTTTGATCCATGGAGGTTTTATATTTGTAAAACTTTCCACGAGCTGAGAAAAACAGTTTAAAAATCTGTGACGTCATCACAATGTAAAGTCTATGGGCTGAGCGGGAACTAGCGGGCGGGGCCAGCGGGGGGAAACACTACTGCACATATTCAGTAGGCCACATAACCCGGAAGTAAACCCAGAAGCTAGAAACCTTTTAAGTTTATGATTTAACAAGACTAAGAGTCTGCACGATAGCAGCCGCGTGAGGCTGCACTTATGCACAGCAAGGCAAGGCAGCTTTATTTATATAGCACATTTCAAA
>LKNJ01007489.1:0-13672 GCA_002120245.1 Maccullochella peelii | reverse complement strand
GGCGGATGCCGCAGGGCGCCTCTGCCGTTGGCGCTGGTCGCGCCGATCCCGCCACTGACCGGGGGGGCGTGGAGGGCGCGCAGCAGGTTGAGCCCAGGCGACATGGCGCCTGATGTTCTCCGCCTCCTCGGACGCCGACTTCATGGCGTCCACCATCGAGTGGAAATGTGGCCCGAACAGCCTGTCCGGGCTGATGGGGGCTTCGAGGAGGTCCTTCCGGGATGCCTCTGGGACGGGAGACTACTGTAACCATAGGTGCCGATGGATCATGGTCTGCCATGCCGCGATGCGTGCCGTGGATACGGCGACGGATGCGCAGAGCATCAGGATGGTGCTGGAGGCTTTGTTGATCTCCGCCGCTTGCTCCGGGGGCAGCACATCAGGCTGGACAGCTAGCTTCGACATGGAATAAGCTAGCAGCGAGATGTTGTTAGCTGCCGTCGTCACCTGGAAAGCACACTGATGGGAGCAGTCCGCAAGGCGGGCGGTTAGCTGATCTCTGGAGGAGGGAGGAACTGGCCGCCGTCCGGCTGGCGTGTTAGCCTGCCCCACCCCAAAGAACGCCATGAGGTTGGGTTCCAGCGAGGGAACGGGAGGAAAACCGTGCTCTGTGAGCCCCTCCACCTTGGTGATAGGGACATATGTGGAGGCAGGAGCTCTCAGGTTCCTCGGCTCCGCTGCCGCCCCCTCCTGGTACTTCCTGATGGCAGGAAAACGAGGCCACACGGAGTCCCGCCTGACCGGCTGGACAGGGAGGAACGCCCCGCTCATGTCGTCCGGAAGGGCGGCCATTTGCGCTGGCGGAACGGCAAGCTCTTTATAGGCAGCCGGGAGCTCCCGGAGGAGACCGCCTATCGCCGGTAAGGCGGTTTTGGCGGAGAGTGGGACCCCTGGGTCCCCAGGGGGAGCAACCAGCGAGCCGCCGTCAAACTCAGACTCTATCTCCCCATCGGAGGGAGGGGAGGTAGAGGCAACCCGCTTGTGAAACCATCAATGGAGGGGGCGGAGTCGTCCGACTCCGGCCCGTCGACGGGATCTAGCAGGTCTAGAGCTTCGTCCACGAGGTACCCCGGCACTGGCAGCTCGTCCTCGGTCGCAGCAGCAAAAGCGCGTCAGCTCTTCGCTGCTTCTCGGCCTGAGGCAGGCGAGCGCAGTATGGGCAGGAGGCTTGCAGCTTGAGAGCCAGGCCGGCGTGCTCCGGTCCCAGACAAGACTCACACCGGCCGTGCAGGTCGAAGCTCATGATGTAGCCGGTATTGCAGGCGGTGCAGACCCGGATCCCGCTTCTTTCGGTCATCTTCTCTCTTTAGAATTTCAGTACTTGCTTTCTAGTACGCTGAAGAAAAATGGGAGCCGATTGTCCGGTCTCAGCCCAATTTATACGCAGGCTGAGACCGTAGGGAGGCCCACACAGCAGGTGGGCGTGGATTAAAGTTTTTCAGTGCTGCGCGTGCGTGCGAGGGATAAACCCACTAGCGATAACCTTAGAGGGCGAAGCCTATACGAAATAGAACACAATGTGCTGAACCTCTTCACAAGACTCTGCTTAGGACCGACGCTCTCTCTCTGCTCCATACTGGCAGATTGTATTCAGTGGCTGAACACCTTATACCTCTCTATACAGGTAGCTTCCAGCTCAACCCAACAGACCAGCTTCTGTTGACTTTGATGAAGCTGAGGCTTAATCTGCTCTAGAAGGGCTTTGCTGAAAGATTTAGTGTGACTTCATCCCAAGTAAAATGTGTTCACTTGTTATTTACAGAAGACATAAAATACATGTACAGTTAAATTGTAACAAAGTTTATTAAAGACAGATACTAATTTCAAAAGCATTCAACAATTAAATTATTCCTCAGTATTCCAGTAGTGTTGCTCATAAGTGTACACTATACCGGTGCGTCCCTGGGACACAGCATTCTGGACCTGAGACAGAGACAGTTAGAGTCAGAATAAAACAGACATTTATTTTAAGTAACAATGGAGTCGTTGGATCAATATACAGCAAGTCTATATCTTTCAGATTAAGATAGGCAGACATCTGAATATCCTAACAATAAACTTAGTTTGAATGATGTGATATGATTAGACTTTTACTGTGACATCTCCAGCCTATTTCTGTATGGCTGGAGAAATGGACCCCAAACCTGTGCAACTGATTAGGTTACTATCATTTATAAAGTGACAACTCAAGAGATACTACTTAATATTACAGGTCATACTGAATGAGTCAAAGAGCTTTATTGCAGGTGGAAAAGAGTTGCATGAAGCATGTCAGGTAAAAAAAGGACTCCATGCATTTAATCATCACATTTAATAGTTACTTGCTGAGTGTTCGGCTTAATGAGCAACTACTAAACATGGTGTATTTATATGCAGTCTTTGTGCATGGAGTCCTTTTGTATTGGATACTAAATGTTTAATGTAGAGAAGATTTGATGTAGCTCACTTACCTTGACTCCAT
Organism: Maccullochella peelii; assembly: GCA_002120245.1. Lineage (NCBI taxonomy): Eukaryota > Metazoa > Chordata > Actinopteri > Centrarchiformes > Percichthyidae > Maccullochella > Maccullochella peelii. Next base: position 11,211 of record LKNJ01007489.1, on the reverse strand, counting down.
ACTATGTACTTACCTTCTCCCTCTGCTTTATTTGACTAGATACTTACAGATTCTCTATGATTCTCATTCTCGCAGTTCTGTGATACACAAATAGCATGTTAGCATTACAAGTTAAATTTGATTCTATTGTTTTAATATGAACATGTTTTTTATATATATACATTGTATATATGGCATAGTTTCAGTTATGTGAGAGGCTATTTGAAATGAAGTAGCAGGCAAAGAATTCATACGCTACATTACGAGGATCAATAGTCTTCTGGTTAGACAAGACAAAGAAAACAGCTGACCATTTTTTTAACCTAGTTTAACTGTATATTATGAAAGATATCAGCTAATGTGACTTGAGTTTATACTTTCAAATAGAGCACTATGCCCTTGTATGCTTGAAAATCATTGTAGATAAAAACAAACATCCTACTTTCTTACCTTCCACAAAATTGAAGCTGCATGACTTCCCCAGGCCAGCGATGCAAGAGTACCCTGCTGTCTCCACTGCTCCCAGGCTTGTCACCAGTACCCAGGTCGAGTGCACTGGCCTGCTGGACTGAGCCTTCTTTTACTTGGTAGAGCAATACGCTGCTCACTTTACCACCGTGAAGGTACTGATAGGTGCTCTTGTAGTTTTTTTATAGTTGCACCATCTACTCCAAGGGACAAAACCACATAATTTAATATATCCCCGTGCGTTATTTCTCAGAAGTCCTAAGTTCGAATGGAACCGGGTCAAGTGGGCGGGGCTACGCTTCTTGGAATTTTCTTGTACAGATATGAGACTAAAACTATTAATATCAGGTGTGGTGGTGCTTCGGCCCCAGTCTTGAAGGGCTGCTATTGTTGTCAGGACTCATTTGTTTGAAATATCAAGCTTCTGGTCAAACTGTCTGCCTGTTGTTCAGTACAGAACAGAAGCTGTCAATTAAAGGAGGTTGTGTGCGTGATCGCGGTGAAAGTGATAAATCATAAGAGGGCCAGTGCCTCCCTTGGTTTCCACCCCCAAACTGTCAAAAGTCAGGTTGATTTGAGCGAGCAGAATTCAACTTCAAGAGCAGAGTGAACCTGCGAGAACGTGTATGCCCTCCAGCGCTCACCAAGCAGAAACGCGTGGTGGCTGTTTGTGCGCGTGCAGCTTAGTTCTATACACGCAGGTGCAGTTCTTTGCCTCTCCCTATGTTTAGTTTCTCACTTGCAGCTGCCTGTACAACTCTCGGTTGTTGAATTTGTGCACGAGGAGTTATATTGTGCAAGTGGCAGTTAATACCTGCGCGTTTGAAATGATATAATTTGCTCGTGAGCATGTTTTATTGCGCTTGCGACTTCTGACATAAATCTAACGCCATATTTTTAAATAAAAACAGGCTTGGACCCAGGGATAGGCAGGCAGAAAAAGGATCAAAGTCTGATATATTATGGGTATATATTTCTGTAATGAAAATAAGCTTCTGTTCCATAAACGTGGTACAGATAACAGCTAAACATTATTTATATTACCATTTTGGGGTCTTTGCTGTTATATTCCAATATTATTATGCCTTAATTAGCTAGTTATAGATTAAGAGCTGTTGTTTTATGTGTATAAATTGCTTGATGCTGTGTATAATTTATGTTGGTAAAATAAACTAATTCTGCATCAACTATGCACTCACACTATATGAAATTTCCCCAGGAGTGAGCTGGAGCACAACCAACGCCATCTGCCCCTGATACTACCCCAAGTGCCAGTGTCAGTGATGATCTTGCCACAGTACATTCAGCCCTGTAATCCACCTCCTCAGTTGAAAACTCACCTGCTGTATTATCAAAAGCTAAAGGGTAACTTTCCCAGATCAATATATTTATATGGATAAACCATGTCTTTTGTAAGATCTTTTTTATTGTTGACAGACCGAACATTACCTTTTAATATGACATATAACATGGCTAGCTTTTATTTATTTATTTTTTCATCTTAGGTCCATCCTTCTCTGCAGGCAAGGAGCACTTACCAGTACCTGCATCCACTGATCCCACTGTTGCTTCCGTGTCTGCTGGTTTATTACTTTTCAGTACACCATGCCACTTAGTACTGTATCACTTCAAATATTAAAGTGCAAATTTACACCAGACCACTCGTGAGTTTGCTACCTTTTAAGATTAAAAAGCATAGAAGGGTAAAAACATGCCAGGCTGACACTGGTATTGCGTAAGCAGCACAGCTACAATTAATAAAATTGATACTGGGTGTGTTAGATTCACAGCAGGTGTGCGAATCAATGATCAAGAATTAACAACAGCCAATAGTATTGGTGGCGCCAAGGTGGTGGGGGGCCCCCAAATCAAATTCTGATTAGGGCCCCATGAAGGATTGGGCCAGCACTGGTCAACATCAACTAGAGCATGTGTGTGTGTAACCCGTGTAGCTCAGACTACATCAACAACTGACAAAGACTTTTTCAGTGTGCAGCTATGTGTTTGTGTGCAGGCTTTCTTAAATAATTTGTATGCATATAAATCCAACAATGAATAATTAACCAGCATGGTTGCATAATCAGAGAATGTAGTTACACAGACACGAAAATGCTTCTGAAAGAAGCCAGGTAAAAAAAAAAACTAAGGGTAACCAGCTGTGATTGACAGCAAACCGTGAATGAAATGAGTGAATATCACACTTTACTGATACAAGGACTTACACTAGGGTGCCTTCATTTAACAATGAATAGAATTTAGTTGGTCCAAATCGTAAACAATCTCCCGGCCATTGGAAATTAGCAGTAGTTAGCTTTCCTGCTAGTAACGGAATACTAACTAACCTATTGCATTTGCCCAGCAATACCAGCGTCTGGTTCTGGTCAGAGAGTAAAGCTGAATATGTAGCTAACGTTAACTGATAAATAAACGTTCCACGGCTTGCCTTTAGGTAGATATGTCCACATTTTCAAATTTGAAATAACAAACAAGTTCAGCTGTAACTACATAACGTTCCAGTAAACGGGGTTGAGCTAGCTCTGCTATGCACCAACTTCAGTGCTGACGATGGCCACACTGAACCACCACACAACTTGTCTTAAAGCAGCCTGTAAAGATTTACACACTGTGAAAGTATTCGCCATTGCGCCAAACGTAAGACTTTTTCACGGCGCTTTGAGGAGGATTATATGTTTTGTTGTAAAGTGGCCATTAACAGATAAAACAGCTAATTTCTCTGACAACAACACTGCCGCTCCACTTAGTGTCTGCATCTGACTGCCCGTATAAGGAATACACATAAAAAAAGAGGTTGTTTTACTCACATTTCTAATACTTGCAGGTGGCACGGTAACAGTTAAATCCACAGAACGTAAAACATCGGCTTCGTTGATAAAAACATCCTATTTCAGCTGAAGTATGTCTGGTCGTTTCTGCCTGCCTGTCTGACTGTTGGTTTTGGATGAAAACCCTTTAAAACAGCACTGGCACCAACAACCAATGGCTTCTGAGATAATCGTGACTGACATCTTTCTAACCAATCCCCAGTGTCAACCTGATACAAGACTGGCCTCTCAGCCAATAAAAGTAAGAGTATGCGAGATTTTAACGGTTTTTCCGATCGCAATTTAGCATTGCTTGGACCAGTCCTCGTTGGTCACTTTATACAAAACCAAAGCCGAAACCAATGAAACATGTCAAGTTAAAGTAGGCGGTATTTCGACAGTTGTATCAACCAATCAGTTAAAGTGGAGAGTTGGTAGGCTATTAATGGTGGTAGCAAAACAATAACATGTTGGCGCTTGACAGAGTAAATATTTAACAGCCCCCTGGCTTTTTGTTTGTTTGTTTTACATTGACAAAGTCATGACTTAGATGCAATAAACACAAACTGTAATTGATACAAACTGTACATAATAAACTAAGAAAACAATAATCATCAGGTGATGGCAAACCACCCAAGATGGGAGAAGCAAAGATTAGGTCTGTGTAAGGGGTCACTGTTGTTGCTTTTGATGATCAAATGCCAGTCATCAAAATCTGTTTTTTCCCCTTTACTTTCTCTTTAAAACATAAATCAACATTGCCCCCTGGTGTGTGAAAAGCAAATGTACAATATTTTGTATTTTCCAGCAATAACAAAATGTGGATCATGCAGTGCTTAATTTCACATGGTTTGCTGGACTATTTGAATGTCTGTGCAACTGTAAAATGGTGTAAATACTTTAAAGTGGAGATGAAACACTGAACAATATGACTGTGGTTCATTTGGTTTTTACCTTAGGCAAGATATGGCACTGCAATGAAACTTGATATTCACCTAGATTTGCTAGAAAACGCCAGTAAGGCGCAGCCATCTTTAAACAAGCTAGGTGGTGACGTCACATGTATGGTTCATCTCTGTTGTTTGCTTGTTCGCCAGTAGGAGTTGTTGAAGTAGGCTTGGTAACGTGGATAGAGCAAAGGAGACAACAAAAGAAAAACCTGAGGAGGGTCCTTTTGTATTGCCCCTGGAAATGAGTACTACCGCACAAAAGAGAGCCGTAAACACATTCATTTTCATGTTCCTCCCCTGAGGAAACCTCAAGTGATGCGCTGCTGGCTAGCTGGTCTAAAACACAGCGGTCCACTTGTGGGACCGGGTCGAAGAGTCTGCAGTGACCACTTTGTGAAGTCGGATTATATGGAGGAGGGAGGCTGTGATGAGTGTGGAAGATTTGTTTGTTGGACCACAAATAGGCTGAAGCCAGATGCCATGCCATCAGTGTTTGATTTTAGTGGCTACAATGGAGGGGAGACAGACAGGACAGTTCATCAAAGTTACGGTTGTGAAATGAAATTAATCAATCACTTGGAAATAACGTAAAAGAAGCAAACAATGCGTCAACATCAAGAGGACAAGCACATGAAATAACCTTTATGCCTTATCAAAAATTCATATAGCTAACACCATAAAACTCCACGGACTTCACTATGGCCATTTCTACAAGTGAGATCCTTATAAAAAAAACGGTAATCACAGCAAAATAAAATAGTGTGGCACCTTGCCTTGTGATCTGCTTACAAGGCAGCTGTCAAGAGTTCAACTCCAAGTGCCAAATATCAAATGCAAACCTTAAAAAAAATATATTCTGCTTTTAGCTATCCTTCCATACTGGTCAAGTTTCTGTTCCAGTCTGCTGAAGTTGTGTATGAAAAATATCTCGGAGACACAACCGCTGTTTGCTTTTTATGAGAGGAAACGGTGCACAGCTGTGAACGTCCGGTGGGCAGGCAGAACCAGGAAGGTCAAAGTTCATTCATTACTATGGTTATATAACATAGATAAAAAATTAATTATTAGATAAAACCAAAACACCGTAGACATAAGTAATTATTTTCTAAATTGTTTTTTAAATGAAGGAACCATACAACAAAAACATACTCTAATTATTACTTATTCTGGTATATTTGATTCATATGTTTATAACATAACACAGAGCTATTTTATCATATCATTAAAAGATATTACCCATGTAAACAAACTTTTTACATCCACAGTATTCCACAAATACATTTATAACAACTTATATGTACCTGTTGTGTCATGAGTAGTTGATCAATTTTCTTTTGTCCCCAGTCCTATTTATTGTTTTCAGTGGTGGGGCTACCCAGCTTTTATTGTGCCTTTAGCCAAGAGTTGCTGCATCACAGTGTCATTGTTCTAGTGTTTTGTGTGAGGGAGAGAGTGGAGAGTGTGGATTATCGTTTGACAAAACTGTCTTTGACTGAAAACAGATAGATCAGTCTAGTTAAAGGTCAGGGAAACATGCAGGGATTTGATCAAGGGCCAGTTGACAGGAAGTGAGGAAGCATGTCAGGAACTGGAAGAAAGTTCGAGGCAGCAGCAACACGGTGGATGTCAGTACCCAGACTGATCTGGTGGAAGATAAAAGTGAGGGCAGTGAAAGGGCATTTGGGAGCAAAGGCACAGTCACTGATGACATAGGAAATAACATGGTAGTCATCAATGACCATTCGTACTGCACATCAGTAGATTACTTCAGTGTGTTAGATAGCATTCCAGTGCCAAGGGCTTCATCACCACAGCATAGTGAGGTATCATTTGAGTGCCTGAGCAGTGAGGGGTCGGTCCATGAGGAAAGTGCAGAGGACATGAGCTTAGATGAGCCTGATGATGAATTTAGCTTGAGTGAAGAAGAAAGGGAAATGAGCTTGACTGATGTCGAGGATGAAGAGTCCAATCTCTCAGAAGACAGAAAGAGCATAGTATCCACACAAGAGCTATTGAAACTGTTCACTGTATGTCATTGGGAGAATTGTGGAAAATGTCTTGTGGAGCTGCCAACAGTTTCCAAAAGTGGATTTGGGATGAAGGTGAAGACAGAGTGCATTTATGGGCACAGCAATATATGGCGTTCCCATCCTCTGGTGACTGGTGTAATGGAGTGTAATGTCAGTACCTGCAGCAATATTTGTTACAGGGAATGAGTGCACTCCATTTATAGAAGTCTGTGAAACAATTGGCTTGGAGAGCCTCTCCAAGAGGCAGTGGTTCAACATCCTAAAGGCCTATGTCATCTCTGAAGTGAATAAAACCTGGTGTTTACACAATGAGGCTGTAATGAATGCAGTAGGTAGGTAGTGTCAGGTGATTCAAGATATGACAGCCCAGGTCACAACACATCATGTGGCACCTACTCACTGATTGACACAAAGTCAGGGCTGCTGGTAGCTCAGGAGACTGTGAACATCACCGAAGTGAAGAACAGTTATTGGCTAGAGGTTGAAGGTCTGGAGATTAGCCTTGCTAAACTGGAAGAACATAGCATCTCCATCTCTGTGCTAGCAACTGATTGCCACCCATCCATCCAGAGAGTAATGTGAGAAGAGTATGGCAAAATCAAGCATGACTATGATCTGTGGCACATTGTCAAATGTGTGAAAAAGAGGCTGCTGAAGTGCCACAATGAGGACTTACTCGAGTGGAGCAGGATGGTCACCAACCACCTGTGGTACTGTGCTAGCACATGTGATGGAAGTGCAACCAAGCTTAAGGAGAAGTGGATATTTGTGCTGCACCACATCACCAACACACAAGTGGGCATCTGCTGAGATGATACTGAAATGTGAGCACCCTCCCTACTGCCCTGAATTGGAAAGCAAACGCCCATGGCTCCTTCCCAGCTCTGCTGCATTTAAACACCTACAGAATGTGGTGCTGGACAAACAGGTATTGAAAAGCTGGAGAGAGTAACAGAGGGCATCCACACTGGAGCACTTGAGTCCCTCCATTCCCTCTACACAAAGTATGCCACAAAGAGAAAGAAGTTCTTGAGAGAGAGCTTTGAGGTTCAGCTTTGTGTAGCTGCCCTGGACCACAACCATAACATGACCAGAGGGACATGAAAGACCAAACAGGGAAAGGAGCAAATGAAGCACCATTTCTCAAAGGCTTCTCAGATAGATGTGGTGGCACCAGTGAAGGTGTGCAAAGACTACAGCTTCAGAAAGGACATTGTGTCAGGAGCACTGAAGCGCTGTGAGACAATCTCCATCCAGGCAGCACTGAGGGAACACTCTACAGACAGTCTACAGTGACCATCGACCAGCATAGAGGAGTAAAAAAGCCAGACAAAGCCCTGTCAGGAGCAAAACATATCAGCAGATTTTCAGCAAAGCCCAGCAGTACAGATCCCTAAGCCCTTTTACGTAGCCTACATCACCCCCATTTAATCTTTTAGTTGTTTGAATTTCTGCTACAATGAATTAAAAACACAACTGATAATGAATTGATGATTCTAAATTGCCCGTAGGTGTGACTGTGAGTGTGAATGTTTGTCTGTCTCTATGTGTCAGCCTTGTGATTGACTAGCAACCAGTCCAGGGTGTACCCCGCCTCTCACCCAATGTCAGCTGGCTGAGGATAAGCAGTATAGATAATGGATGGATGGATAAATAAAAACACATTTGAAAAGCAGCCTAGTTGGGACGGGGTCTAAGAGACACGTTGATGGCTTGGATAATGGAAGAAATCATTGAAGTTAGTTGATGAAGGTTGATAGGAGAAAAGCAGTCCAAATGTATATCAGGTTTTACAGTTGTTACTAAGATTCCTGTATTTGAAGAAAAGTCAGTACCGGCTGAGGGCAGGAGGTGCAGAATTGTGTGGTTTATGTACACTCTGACAGAAGCCAATCGAATCTAATAATGAGATAAACGCAGCACTAAGGCTATCATTTTCTACATCCACATGGATATTAAAATCACCTACAATAATTACTTTATCTGTTTTAAGGACTAAACCTGATAAGAACAGAATACGGTCCAGGAGTGCAATACACTATAACAAATAGAATTGGCTGTAGTGTTTTCCAGGTTGGGTGTGAAAGACTAAGAACTGATTTTCAAACGATTCATAATTTAGTTTAGGTTTAGGGTTGATTAACAGGCTTGAGTCGAAGATAGCTGCAACTCCACCTCCTCGGCCTGTGCCTCAAGGAATGTGAGTATTAATGTGACTGGGGGGAGTGGAGTCATTTAGGCTAACATATTCATCATGACACAGCCAGGTTTCAGTAAGACAAAATAAATCAGTATGATAATCTGATATTAGATTGTTTACTAGTACAGCTTTAGATGACAGAGATCTGATGTTTAAGAGTCCACATTTAATTCTCCTATTTTGTTGCACTGTTGCAGTGGTGGTTTAATTTTTATTGGCTTTTTATGTATAACTCCTCTTCTGTTCTGGTTGGGGGGCAGACTCAAATGAATACTTTCGGGGATTGGCTGGGATGGTGAGAGATTAGTTGAAAGTTCACACTCTTTTTATCTTGCCTCCTTTAACAGAGAGTGGGATCAAAAATACAAACAGGAGTCAGACACATTTAGCGCTAAAGCAAGGCCACTAGTAAAGAAAATACTAGAGAAAAAAGTTGAGAGAGGAGATGAGTTGTTTTGTAAATTTAAAGAACAAGAATATAAATTAGATAAAGGTGCAGATACTACAGGATTGCCATGGGGATCAGAAACAGGAAAAATAATTAGTGTATTATTAGCAGATGGGTCTAAAACTGAAATGAAACAGGTCAAAGACGGTCCAATAATGGGAGTATTAGCCCCGACAGGACTGTTAGCTCCCAAAGATTTTAAAATGATTGTGGGAGAGTAAATCACACCCACACAATTACGGGTAAAATGCCACCCAGACAAGCACAACATCCAATAGACCCTAGATGTATAGAGGAATTATCAGATTCAATAAAAGAATTAACATCTTTAGGGATAATTAAAGAAGTAGAGAACGCACCCACCAACAGTCCACTTATGGGGGTACCAAAACCAGATGATTCATGGAGAATGGTGCATATTTTGATGGAGGTCAACCACAGAGCAGTTACAGACTCTAGATCACTCATAAATCCTTCCCGTACCACTTGAACTTTACCTAATAAAAAGTGGAAAACCTCAATTGATTTGACTAATGGATTTTGGTCCGTTCCTTTAGATGAGAGCTCCCAGTTTAAAACTGCCTTCACCTGGGGCAGAAAACAATTCATTTTATGTTTTAGCTCAAGGTTACAAGAATGCGCCAAATGTATTTCAAACTGTAGTGGAAGAAACTTTAGACGGTCTCCCAGTAACAGTATACATTGATGATATCTATTTTACACACAGTGATGAGGATGAGCACTTAACAATTCTAGAACAGGGGATCACAAGACTCGCTGAGGCAGGCTTAAAAATAGGCTTGAAAAAATGTGAAATAGCACAGTACAAACTCAAATATCTAGGTTATGAAATCACAGAACAAGGAAAATGAGTATTGCCAGAATACTTAGAGGAAATCAAACACACAGGCCCACCTAAAACGCTAAAAGACATAGAAAAGTTCTTAGGACAAGGAGAGTATATAGCAAATCACTGCAAGGGTTATGCTCAATTAGCAGCTCCTCTACATACTTTAAAAGGAAAATTGAACAGACCAGGCATAACAGCAGAGGATTTAGATAACTGGCAACAATTAAATGATAAAATATGCACTGCTCAAGATTTAGAGAAGACAGATTGGGAGAAAGGAATTGATGTTTACTGTGACAGAAAATGAAGGAGCCACTGTTGAGGTTAGGAACCAAAGTACCAAAAAACCCTTAATCTTATTTTCAACTAAGTTTAAAAAGGCTGAATTAAAGTACACATCTAGAGCAAATGTTAACTGGACTATACAGGTTTTATTCGACCTTCAGAGAAATAGCTGGCAGCCTGCCTGTAAATATTTTCACTCTATACCCCAGTTTGAAAAAAGCCAACAAACAGACAGTAGAGGGAGCCAGGGCACTATGTCTAGATGGGGCAAGTGGGAGGCAATACTGATTGATCCTCAGGTGAGGTTTTATGTGACAGGACAAGTAATATCTAAATCTAAACCTAAGAGAGCAAAATTATGTCAGATTGGTGCCTATTTAGTGATGGCAGCAAGCAAGGCACAGACCAGAAAGCGCATTGGGTATTTATCCTTAAAAGAGGCAATAACACAGCGTTTAAGTAGTCAGGACAATGTGAAGGTTCAGCACAAACAGCAGAAGTAGCTGCAATTTTGGAGGGGCTCCTCCATTGTAAAAAGTAAAAGATAAACATATTTCATTTGGTGACAAATAGTGATTACTCTTACAAGGCAGGAAAGGAAGAGTTAGAAATATGGGAGGGGAGAGAATTACTGATACCAAAGGGAAGCAACTTTCACATGCAGAGGTGTGGGGATATGGAGGATATTCTTGGTCATAATTCAAATTAAAAGTCCAAATAGAAAATGAAGAGAGATCAAATTAAAGAGTATTATTTTACTACACTACTAGGAAAAATCAGGCCATAATTCAAATTAAAAGTCCAAATAGAAAATTGAAATAGCAAATTGAAAATGTAAAAGCTTAAATAGAAAATACTAAATTATGTATTTTTCATTTACACTTAACCATTTGGCTTTTTAAATTTCATCTTTTCCATTTTCCTTTTTCCATTTCAAATTTGATGTTTGATGTTTTGCATTTGGCGTTTGCTGTTTTCCATTTTCCATTTGGCTTTTGGCTTTTCAAGCTGTATGTAAATGAGGAGGCGTGGCTCAAAGGCTGGAGGGAGGGTTTGAAACGGCCGGGGCGCAGAGCCACCTTATGGACAGCAGGGGGAGCTCGCTGCTATAGAGCACAGTGCAATGAAAACGGAGAAAATGGACAAAGTACAGTAAGCAGGGTCGGAGGGAGTACTGTT
>LKNJ01007488.1:0-13089 GCA_002120245.1 Maccullochella peelii | reverse complement strand
CTGACGAGCCCCGTAGCACCAGCTGTGCTACAATAAATAAAACTGAATTGAATTGAAGTAAATCTGTGAAAACCTGCTTCAAGCTTCCTCCTCTGTCTGCGTTTGGGTCCTCTTCGTAATATGCCCCGTGACAGAATCCTTGACAATTAACATGTTGTACAGTATCTCATTTGTGTAATCTGTACACAAATAGAAATCTAAAAATGACGGTTTGTGTTTTTGGGAGGCATTTCGTGATGGAACTATTTCTCAACAATGCAATGATGCAGCTGTGCTTTACTGACATTATTGTTCTAATCACATAAGATGTTTATAACTTACTTTTTGTTGAATATCAAAATATCTTGTTATGAGCCCCTGACATGGGACGTCCCTCCAGCACACCTCTGATTTTGAGCAGCAAGTTCGCGTCCCTTTAAGTTACTGAAAGATAATTTGGCTTATGTAAGACACCAATAGGCATGAATGAGAGGGGCTGAGGGGAAGTGGGTACACTGAAAGTAAATGTCCTTCAAACTAAATGACAAAATATGTAGTTTAAGAAAAGAAATCTTGACTCAGCATCCACTTGCTATTTTTGAGCTTTCAACCAGATTTCATGAAGACTATGAGAATGAGATTTATTTACAACTGTTGTTTTTTTATGCTTGTCAGAAAACAGTTTATCATTGGATTTGAAAACAACCCACATGTGTTTTCTGATCAGACACCACTAAGGTTAACGTTTGGTTGGGTTAATTCTAATCTATGAGTAGAATTTGAAGCATATCTATGTGATTGGTTGTGTCAATGTGACAAACATTGACAATAATCTTCTTTGGCCATGTTGATTCAGATCTGTGTGTATTATCATGCACCAAATATAGCCAACGCTTCCAAATTGTCTACATCAGAATGCTCTTAGCAAACTTTGAGAAAATGATGACATATAATTCATATCAAGTGACAATCTTGTGTGCATGTGTCCCTTTTGAAAGAGGATATATGGATCACAGCAGTGAAGGTCTACTGTGAACTGTCACTGTGCCTGTTCTTTCCTCCATGTGCTATTCCTTTCCATGCTCTGCCAGCTTCCTGCCAGCTTCCTGTGTCTGTCCAGAGCACAGGCTGCTATATAACTGCTGACCTCCATTGTAAGTTACACTCCAAACAAATAGCACTGAAGGACATCCTGGAATGGAGACAGTCCACTGCTACAGCTAGGGAGGTTGTCCAGATGTTTCAGACCAGGCCATGTTTTAAGTCTCAGTTTGACATTTCTGGAAATACACAACTTTGCCAACAAACCAAATAGAAAACTGCCTTCTGGGTTTGTTTACCCAAGCTTAGCAACAAGGGCTGGAAGCAGGGAAAATAAGCTTATGGTTAAAAAAGATAATATTATCAACAACTTAGCATTTGCCCTATTTAGGCTACATGTTATGTTCTTTGCTAACACCTATACACTAATACATCCAAGATGGATGTATTAGTTGGAACATTTGGATCATTTTATTAATTTCTAAAAGTTCAAATCTTTCACCATGTATGATCTTATGAGGACATCACTATCACAGGGGTCAAACTAATGTAAATGTGTAATTACATTTAAAATGCCTCATGCATGTCATTTTGGGCGACAGACAGAGGGTTATGATCTGTCAATTCATAGCAACCATGCTTGAACTGATGCAGCAGCACAAGCAAGGAGGAGGCAAAATGTTCTCTGGTAAGATTTTCATTTGTATTAATTAAAATGGATTTTTGCAATAATGAAAAGTGCAACTTGAATGTAAAACATGCTCTGTTGATTCAGAGGCGTCAGAAACTACCTGTATGAGGCAGTGACTATGGTAACTTCATTAATGATGAAGTTTCCTTAGTTACCACCATACTGCCATACAACCGGATTAGCTGCAGTTTAGCTGTGGTTCAGCTAAGCCTGTGCTCGTTTTGACATGCCGCTCTTTAAATATCATTGTGTTCCTATCATTCTAACTTTCAGGCCTACTATTTCCCTACCCACCTCCCCATCATGATCTTCAAATTGGTCTTGGAGATTCAACTGAGAGGTTCCATCTTTCCACCTGAGCTACATCTTTTACTCCACCACCACCAGCGCCTAGACTCCAGGGAGATTCTGTCCTATCTCCTATCTTTGAAAAATGACTTTACATGGAAACAATCCCAGTCTTTTCTAGTGAATACTTAGTGTTATAGTAAATTATAATATAATAAAATCTTTAATTTAAGCTCAATAAAGGCACACATGTAAGCTTGAACTAAAATAAATCAATTACACTATTCATGAAATGTCATATTATTTTGCTATTTGTTTCTAATGCGATACTAAACATAGCTAGTACTACAAACACCTGTCAGTGGTATTTGTTTGTGTATATTATATATACTTTTAACTCATCGTCCACCACTCTCAGAAGTTGCAAGCAGACTGTGGAGCAGGCGGCACTGACTGATACTGACCTGCAGAGGGAGCCACAGAGAATGTCTCCAAACTTTTCAACTGTCGTCATCTGTAGTCAGATGGGTTTTGCAGATTTGTCCCACCAAACTCGTGTTTTTGTTTTCCCTGAAATACTGTAGATCAATGGAATATATGAATGATGTTTGACGTTTTCTCCACTACTCAGGTGCTCCTTCTCTCATCACCATTGCCCCCCACCCATACATTATTTGATCTCTTTTTCCTACACTTATATTTGCATGATTCTTTCTCTCTTGCTGCCTGTTTTATGTTTAATGTTTTCTTCTCTCTCCTTATGTCTTTTGTTCATTTGCACACAGTCATATATCTAACACACACTACACTTGTTGTGACACACTACAACAAGCCTACGTGCAGAGTTATGTATGTATGCATATTGCTATGCGAGGTTGACATTGATTACCCACTTTTTATGCTTATCTTATTCAACCTTGACTTATACAGGTTAAAACGAGTGTAACTGGCAGGATTGTTGGAAAACGTAATTATGCAAAAAATTTGCATAATAAAAGCTTACTCATAACTCATTACTGCAATCCAAACTGAAAATAATCCTTCTTTCTACTTATTACAGCACTGAAAAAACAAAACAAAAAGCATTTCCCTATACACCGCTATTATAAGAGGTCAAGGTCAATTATGAGTCTTTAAACCGAGAAAGTTTAATATTTGTTGAACATTTCCCAGAGCCTAGAGGAGATTCACTTATGTGCACGATGAGCAGAGACATGAGCATGTGCACAGAAGTAATCCAAGAAAAGAGAAAAAACATTGGGGGGCATAGGGTCTGAGTGAACAACTGTCATTTGAATGAATGGGTGTCAGTACATCCATGCTCTACTCTCTTTACACTCAGATTCAAACAGGTGGCCTAATGATGGCATCATCAAGGGAAATGTAAGTAATTATAATAATTCAATGTGTCCCATATCGTTTAATTAAAACTTTGCTCAACAAAAGTTACACACACAGGCTTTAAGAGACCAGTTCGGTGTTCTTTCAACAATAATATAGCTGTAGAAGACATTTAAGCCAGCTAACTATTTCAATATTTCCCTTGTAAAAGTGGGTGTTTTTATTTCTTTTTGGAGCCAGTTAGGAGGCTGATGATTAGAAGTGATCTGATTGTGGAAAATGCTATTGGAGGTAACAGTGATAGACAGTAGGCTTGGCTTTGAAAAGCTTGTTCTTGGTGGATGTTTGTCTCTGTGAAGAGCTTGTGTCAGCAGGACAAAAAGCTCTGATGGGTCTTTGAGTGTCTCTCTCAGTGCCTAGGTTACTCAGCCACATTCACCACTTACACTGGCACACTCACACACGTATAACACAAATATACACTCTCTCTATCTCACACAGACATGCATGATTATTGTTCAGCAGACATAAACCTCTCAGAGGCTGTCAGCTGTCTCTCCTGTCTCCTTCAAGTGGACAGGAACCAGGAGGAATGTTAACATATGTACACACACTTCTTCTCCCTTTATCCATCTCTCTCTGTTTCTTTTTCTCCTTCACACACTGCAAAAAACAACAAGCCTGGGAGTGTTTGCTTCTTTTTATATGTGTGTAAGATTTAGATATTTAGGGGATGGTATCTCATAGATCATTTTTCTACAGGACCATAACCCTAAGTACTGGCAGGTGATTTCAAAGTTCATTAACTGGTAGAAAGTATTACACATTTCTCATCTCAAGAGTAAATTCCAAGGTTTCAAACTTTTTGGCTTGCGAGCGATAAGGTTTAAGAGACTGTGGTTATATTGTTAAATGTGTGTAAGTGAATAAATGTCAAACTGGGTTCCTGAACAAGTTGACTTTCATAATAAAGAAGGACATAATTTTACCAAAAGTATCCTGACACTAAGTGGAGCAGCAGTCTGCATGCTGAATCACAGTACCTACCTGCCAGACATGTGAGTATTTGCAGTGTAGTCTGTCTGTCTGTACTGCTGTGGACTCCCCTTCACCTCTGGTTCTCTGAATGAAGATGTCAAGCTCATCCTGCCACACAGATTTATCAAACACTAAGAAGAGGAAGTCAAACAAAGATAATGGTCTCCCTCTGCCTTCTGTAGGCTCAAGACTGAGACTCTAAAGATCCTCAGCTTGTTGATGTTCAGACATCATTTTACAGCCAGTTGTTTATCACCATTTGTGAACCTGTAGAAAAGATTTATCCAAACAGATAAAACTTGCAGATGTGAAAAATATATTTGTAGTTGCAGTTGCAGATTAAGTAGTTTCACTTGTGACGTTATCCAAAAAAATCTATAAAATCTATGCAATTATGTGAATGGTTTACAAAATCTCACCTTAAGGTAAATTTAGTACAGTGGTCACCAACCATTTCCAAGTCAAGATCACTTCTCACGTCCAAGTATAGGCCAAGATCTACTGTTTTACAACCAATACATTTGAACACGAATATGACTAGTGTATGCCATGTCAGCAGTGCCAGACATTGCCTCCTTGACCAACTCTCCATCTGTAAATGTTTTTTTGTGTTTAGCCAAAAGGTGACTTCCACAAAAGGAGGCCTCTGTTGCAGCCTCTCTTTTGTCTGTGGATTTGGTTAAGAGCAACTGCTGGGTCTTCAATGCCTACTTCAACTCTTTTGAGTTTTTGCTGGAGCGCAGAGCCCTTTTGGATGGGAAGTCATCTTTGAATTTCGAGTGGTTACTGGTTAGTTACCTTTTTTTTTTTGCCAGAGCAACAGTGTGGTGACAAATTAGACACATGGGTCTGTCTTTGACCAAAGTGTACAATAACTTATGTTCCCATTCGAAATGAATGCCTTTTTTCGTGAATTCTCCTCCATCTTGGTTTGCTAGCTAACCATGGCCATGCATGTTGCTATACCCAGCAAAGGTATCGTGAACCAGCCAGTCAGACAGGAGAGTGTACTTTCCTAACATTTTCAGATTGCTGTGATCGACAAAATGTATTTGACATAAATTCTGATGAGTTTGATAAACCTTTTGAAATTTTTATTTATTTTTTTAATATAATTTCCCCCCTGTAATACTTCGGGATCTACTTTGAGGTGCACAAAGATCAACAGGTCGATTATGATCAGTGGGTTGGTTATGGAGCCAGGACAGTGAAAGACATGCAGTTACGGAGCAGCCAAAAAGGACAAAGAAAACCTCGTATTTCAGCAATCATTTCTCACATTTCATACTGTATTTTTACAAATTAGTGAATAATAATAATGGTCCGAGTGTGGTTGCCACAAACAAATAAAGGCCAGGGGGGAAAAGACCGCACATTTAGGGTGATGGCTTTCATGAGGTCACCTGGAACTCCTAAACCGCAGCTAAGTCTGTTTGTCTCTGCCGTTGTTTGCTCACATAGAACCTAACGTTAGCTAGCTGTCATGTATTAGCAAAGGTTAGCGCTCGTTCCAGCCAAGCCCCCAGGAAGTGTGCAAGGCTTTGAAGCCCATTTGACATAGTGGCCAAATCGTGTAATTACAACTTTCGGGTCCGTGACATGATGCACACTGGCCCCAAGAGACTTTTCCAATAGACTTAGATTGAAAGAGATGTCTGTAAATCAGCGGATCTTTTTTTTTGAGGTACAACAACTAGCCAGTACGAACACATAAATATCCCTTATTTAAATCATTATGTCCTAAAAGTTGCATAAATAATATCCGAATCCAGAGTTATAGAGTCACTGCCACTTATGTGAGTGAGCCTGAGACAGAGAGGTTGGGAGGCGGGCCTAAAGGAAGCGCTAGTGTGCTTTCTCTATGGGCCACACACTTTATGCTGCACTGAGCAACTTTCAAAGGAATGAACAGGGCCCCACCTCCAACGCTGTATCCAGTTCTCTTTATACATCAATGGTTCCAGCGGACCTCTGCCAGACTAGCATAACGCCAGTAAAAGTTAACTTTCATCCAGCCCGGTTCTATGTGAGAAAACAACGGCAGCGAGAAGCAGACTTACTTGCTGTTCAAGTCTTCCCGGTGAACTCGTGGAGGCCATCGCTGTAGGTTTGCGGTGATGCCAGAGTCTTCAGAGCAGAAACCTGACAGTGTAAAAAATAAACTGTCACTGAAAAAAGAGTGGCATGAAGAAAAACTGCAAAATGTAATGCTTGTGTTTTATTTTTCAGTGAAACTTGCCAATACAACTTTTTCCAATACAAATGTTTCAATCCCAGTGTTTCCTTTTTCAGTTCAGGTTTTGTTTTCAAAGCCACATTTTATTTTTGATGCTAAATATTAAAGTCACTGTCCTGGCTTCATAGTTGGTTTAGTAGCTGGAGCTTTTGATCATCACATGATTTTCATCAACTGATGGAGTTTGCCTATGTTCTGATGAGGATCATGTGAAATGAAAAAAAGGTCCAGAACAGCTACTAAATGGACCTTGAGGTGAGATTGTTTTGTCAACTGCTGTTTCCAAGGTCTAGAGTGAACTTTAAAGCTCACTTTTGTGAATATTTGAGAGCACATTCAAAGCTGAAAACTGTTAGTGGAAATCAATATCAGTCTTTGTTGTTGATCTGTTAGATACAGTAAAAGACAAAGATAGTGAAGCTTTTCATTTTGCCATATCAGTCCTTGCAAAATTAAATCAGTTTCGAGTAGGTATAATATTAACAAAGCCTACCTACTTATTCAAATCAGATCTATTTTGACACCTGCTTTATTATCAGCATGACTGCACATCCACACATCTACACTCTAAAAGATAATTATTTTCAATATCCTCTTTATGTTTTTTGGATAAATACTTTAGATGCACTGAGCAGCAGTAGTAGATTTCCCCAAAAAATGTCTGCAGATCCCATTGGGGAACCAGGTGAAGTGAAGGCCACAGTCTGCAAACCTTCCCTAACATTGCATCACAAGTGGATATCTCCTAGCAGTGAAGGAGTTGAAGTCACCATAGCCAGCTGCGATCACTGTCGCAAACTCCCCTAAAACCCTTGTCAAACAGACCTGCAGACACACCCTTGTTTATGTCTGTGTTTAGTTTCTGGTTTTATTTTGAAAACGTGTCTCTTGTTTCCTCTGTGTTCCTGCCCTCGTGTCTCTGCCCTGGATTGCTTTCACTGTGTTTGATTTCCTCGTTAGGCCTGCTCTATATATGCCTGTGTTTTCCCTTTGTGCTTTGTCGGGTCATACCCTCTGTTAGATGTTCCGTGCCCCTTGTTCTTCGTGCTTCGTTCCATGCCTGTGAGTTTATTCGTGCTTCATGGTTTGGATTTTTTGTGTTCACTTGTTTTTCCTCATACCCGCAATAAAACCACTATACCAATCCTACCCTTAAGTCTGTCTGAGCTTGGGTCCACCTCCTACAACTACCAGCTGGAACTGTGACAATATGACCCGACCTAAATCGGACCCAGCAGACAGTAATTGGGATGAGTGGTGGGAACGTGGCCATTACGAATCTCAGCGCCGTCGGAGGTCTCAGCTGCTCTTTGCTGTAGAACACTTCGATCCGTGGGAGACTCCTCCGGCCCCAGCTTTTGAGTTCCTGTCTAGGTTCACGGTCAAGGCCCGGCGGCAGGCTGGCCTAGAGATGATGAAGGAGTATACCCGGTGGTGGACCCGGCCGGCACCTGCGCAAGGTTCCCGGCCGGCGACCCGGGCAATTCCTGCTCCTAGGGTCCAGTCGGTTGACCGGCCAACACCTGCTTTGGGGTCCCAGTCGGCGGTCCGGCCGACACCTGCTCCAAGGTACCTGTCGGAGGTCCAACCGCCACCGGAACTGGTCCCCGAGTTACAGCAGCCACCAGTTCCCGTTCCGCTGCCGAGAGGGCAGCCTCAAGTCCCCATTTCTGTTGGGCAGCAGCTGTCGCAGCCCCCAGCGTCCCCTGTGCTGCAGCCGCCCCCAGCGTCCCCTGTGCTGCAGCCGCCTCCAGGGACTCCGGTGCTGCAGCCGCCTCCAGGGTCTCCGGTGCTGCAGCCGCCTCCTGGGTCTCCTCAGTTGCAGTCTCCTCCAGAGCCTCCGCCAGTGCCTCCTGGGTCTCCGGAGCTACCGTTGCCTCCTCGGTCTCCGGTTCCAGTTGCGGCCAAGCTGCAGTCATCTCCGGTGCCTCCTGATCTACGTCTTTTCCGCCGGCCACCTGGTCATCCTCCTGAGTGGTTCCTTCCACGGCGCCACCCTCCTGCCCATCCTCTGGAGCAGCTCCTTCCACAGCGCCACCCTCCTTCCCATCCTCCGGAGCGGCTTCACAGTTTCGGGCATCCTCCAGGCTGTCTGCCTGAGGTTACCCGTGCCATTTTTGTGGCCCTCCTCTGGGCCCCCCTCCACCCCGCCCTGGTTGGTGTTCCTGGTACGTCGTTTGAGACGTCTGGAAGCCGTCTCTTAAGGGGGAGTACTGTCAGGATCCATGGACTCTGTCTTGCCTTGTTTATGTCTGTGTTTAGTTTCTGGTTTTATTTTGAAATTGTGTTTCCTCAGTGTTCCTGCCCTCGTGTCTCTGCCCTGGATTGCTTTCACCTGTTCCCAGTCACCTGTGTTTGATTTCCTCTTTAGCCCTGCTCTATATATGCCTGTGTTTTCTATTTGTCCTTTGTCGGGTCATACCCTCTGTTAGATGTTCTGTGCCCCTTGTTCTTTGTGCTTCGGTTTATGCCTGTGAGTTTATTCGTGCTTCTTTGTTTGGACTTTTTGTGTTCACTTGTTTTTCCTCATACCCGCAATAAAACCACTATACCGATCCTATCCTTAAGTCTGTCTGCACTTGGGTCCACCTCCTACAACTACCAGCCGGAAACGTGACAAACTAAGGTGGAAATGGAGCAGAACCTTCTGTACTGTAGTGACTCCAGAAGGTTGTGAGGAGACAACTGGCCGTGTCCCCTATGCTGAGCTGACAGACCAACCCACCACAGTCTGTCAAGCAAGCATTGTTTGTCGCGGTTCAGGTGCAGTTCCAGCCTCACAAACCCAATGCATAGATTCTTACTGTGCGGCCGACCTAGACACACACAGCACCGGGTGAGCGGTTGACATCAGTCAAAACAGAGAGATAACCATCTCTGCCGAGACCCTAGCAGCTGTCTCCCCACACTGTAGCCGGTGGAATAGAGCCGCTATGCGTTCATCTGACAGACCTGCATTCATAGTACAGATACACTTTTCCAAGACTTCAAGAGAAAAAGCTATATATTTTGAAACAAAAGTTGTAATTTTTTTAGAACGAGCTGTTATGAAGAAAAAATATGATTGGGCTTCATCACCCCCATATTTTTTCTCCCCCCACCACCTAATAAATGAATATAAATTGGCTCAAATGGTGTTGAGTTGCCTGATATGTGATCTGATAACTGGATGATTATCTGAATGTATTTTTCATGCACCAGCTGGAGGCCATGAATTTATGTTGTCGTCATCACAGTCACATGCGTGTGTGTGTGTTGTGGTCACTGTATTTGATTCTATTTGTTACACGTGTGTGTCTGACAATGTGCATGCTAATCCAGTCTTTCTGTCATGTTTGTGAAATTTCTCATTCATTTAGAATGGGGAAGTGAAAGAGAGGCAGAGACATGTACACACACATGCAGGGTGTTCAGTAAAGCAGAGCAGACACATGGTGGTCTTAGATAGCTTGTTGTTTTTGAACAGGAGAACATGTGCTACTACTGATAGGCAAATCCTCTGGGTACCATCACTGACTTGAGACTGTGGAGAAGGAGCTTCCACACAACTCAACAGACACAGAGACACACAGAGAGACAGGAAAGTGTGAGGGGAAAAAACTGAATAAAGAGCCCGAGAAACCACATGGATAAAAAAACAAACAGATTATATGAGGTCACAATTTACCACAGAGGCAGGCTGCTGAGGCTCCATATAAATGTTGGAGGTTGATGTAGGGAATGGGGTGGTAAGCTAGGTGTGAGGTGGTGTGAGGTGAAGACCTTGTGGCCATATCTTGATTATTTGAGTACAAAGGAAATAAGATTTAATTTCTTTTTATGTATTCAGTCAAAGGGAGCCTGGGTGGATGTCATGGTGTGTGTTGTGATGGTTTTGTCCCTCTCACTTTTACAGTTTCAGGTTGATTTTCAAACTAAAACCTCTCTGAACATTGTTCTCACTGACCAGCAGCCAAAATCCAGATGAAAGAAGATCTGAGATGATATGTGAAAGCTGAAAGGAATACCTGCAGATACTACTCAGTGCTGAAAAAGGCACCTACTTTGTTTTTGGGTAATATTTTTATCTACAGTTAATGTTGTCCTAAAAAGATGCTAATTGAACATCACTCAGACAAGACAGTAAAGCACATAACTTTTTGTAGTAAACATGCAAATACAATATTATCTATCAAAGTACTAGGTTTCTATTAAGGAAACTAAAAAGTGCAGTTACTCTATTAACAACACAGATGTTTAAGATGGAGATTAGAATAGTTTTGAAGCTAAAAATCAGGATGATCCTGATCCCACTGAAAGGGTGGATCCAGCATGGATTCAAGGTGGATGTAGAGACATGTAGGACACATGGCACATATTTAATCATTCTTTTATTCAATGTTTGCATATTAAAGTAACAGACCATGCCAAAACAATATCTATTCTAAATTAAACATTTAACCAATAAAGTATTTTCAATTAGTACACCAAAAAAAACTCCAAGCTGTTAGAATCTCACACATTTCCTTCGAAAATGCAATGCCAGCATCTTTCAGCCTCTCTTCTAAGAGGCGAATGCGAAGATTTGTTCCCCTCTCTTGAAGCAAGGTCAGTTTAATCTGCTCCTCAGCTAGAGAGATCTGTTTCTCTGCCCTCTCAGTTTCTTTCCTCACCAGATCCCCATATCCATCTTGACTCTTGGGGTCTTTTTCCAGACATCGCCTCTTATGGGGTGGTTCTACCCCTGAAGAGTGAAGGCCCTCTTGCTGTTGTTTGTCACTGACCAAGGGGTCTTCAGGCCCTGCCTCAGCAGGAGTTAGGATAACAAATTGCTCTCCCAACTCAGGCTCTTTGAGTCTAGAGTTTCAGTCTCAGTCCCACACAGTCCAGACTCACCACCTTGTGACTGACTGAATGCCATATAGAGCCTGGGATCTTTCTCCACCAATGATGTCTAGAATGACATCAGCAAACTCCCCCCTGGTCTTTTGTGGCCTGTTTTAAATTCTTCCAGCGCAGATTCACCTGGTCCAGGGTTCTTAATTGACCACTCCTTGTTGCATTTACACTCTTATTGATGTCAGTCGAGTTGGCTGTTACTGAGGTGCCAAGTTTAGCCATTATATTGGCATAATTTGCCTTTACACCTTCCAGCAAGGTATGCATTTCAGCTAGGGTGAAATTGTTCCCCTTTGAAGTACTTGCTGGCATATCCATTTTCTCTTTCTGTCCATCCCTTCTGCAAAGCACACCTCTATTAAAGACATATATGTTCAGGTGTGAGTGTCTTATGTGATAGCCAGCCTTGTCATCCAGTTTGTCAACTTCACAACAAATCCAGAACAAACCAAGCAGTTCAAGCTCAAGTTTTTTGGAATGGGGAAAACGCATGTATTGTTGGAGTGATGGACTGCACTCGTGTCCACATCCAAGCACCCCGTGAGAGGGAATGGCAGTTTGTGAAGAGGGCAGCACAGCATCAATGTATGTTGTGAAATGGCCAGGGTCGATCCATGACGCAAGGCCATATTTTTAGAAAACTCCAACAAAATCCCTCGTTACTCTAGATGGCAGTGCCCTGGCCTCCAGCGCCACCGTAAGGAATCTCGGAATTATCTTTGATCAGGATATGTCCTTCAACTCCCACATAAAACAAACTTCAAGGACTGCCTTTTTTCACCTACGTAACATTGCAAAAATCAGGCATATCTTGTCTCAAAAAGATGCAGAAAAACTAGTCCATGCATTTGTTACGTCTAGACTGGATTATTGCAACTCCCTATTATCAGGTTGCTCCAATAAGTCCCTTAAGATGCTCCAGTTGATCCAGAATGCTGCGGCACGTTTATTGACAAGAACCAGGAAAAGGGATCATATTTCGCCCATATTAGCTTCTCTGCACTGGCTTCCCGTAAAATCCAGAATACATTTTAAAATCCTTCTCCTCACCTACAAAGCCCTTATTGGTCAGGCACCTTCATATCTTAAAGAGCTCATAGTACCCTATTACCCCACCAGAGCACTGCGCTCCCAGAATGCAGGGTTCCTTGTGGTTCCTAGAGTCTCTAAAAGTAGAATGGGAGCCAGAGCCTTCAGTTATCAAGCTCCTCTTCTTTGGAATCAACTTCCCGTTTGTGTACGGGAGGCAGACACCCTCCTCACATTTAAGAGTAGACTTAAGACTTTCCTCTTTGATAAAGCTTATAGTAGGGCTGACTCAGGTGAGCCCTGAGCCACCCTTAGTTTTGCTGCTAAGAGGCCTAGACAGGCCCTTAGCTATGCNAAACTCAGACAAAACTGAAGTTATTGTACTTGGTCCTGAACAGCTCCGAAACACATTATCTAAAGACAAAGTAGATGGCATTGCCCTGGCCTCCAGCACCACCGTTGCTCGGATTTGATGCATGCGAATCTCGGAATTATCTTTGATCAGGATTTGTCCTTTAACTCCCACATAAAACAAACTTCAAGGACTGCCTTTTTTTCACCTACGTAA
>LKNJ01007487.1:5790-18806 GCA_002120245.1 Maccullochella peelii | reverse complement strand
TATAGTAGTTAATAGTATAGTAGTTAAAATGAGCTAAACCATGAACATCTACAGCAGTAAAATGCAACATACACATTCATGCAGTAGTAACATTAATCCAGAAACTGACAGGGAGCATTTTTCTGCATAATGAGTACTTTTACTTTTGATACTTTCATTTTGCTGATAATACTTTTACTTTTGCTTTTGAATGCAGGACTTGTACTTGTAGTGGAGTATTTTCACAGTGTGGTATTAGTACTTTTACTTAATTAAAGGATCTGAATACCTCTTCCTTCATTGTATAACCCCCTCTGCACACTGAAGCCATAATCTGCAACTATTTGATCTTTTTTTTTTTGTTAAATTAGTCTCACAAGGGAGGACTGAAACAAAATATACATTTGTGGTGATAAAAAGTGAAAAAAGTTCACAGTTTGGTATCTGAATGTTTTATTAGTTTTTCAAAAAACAAACCTCTTCTCTGATCACAAAACCCTGCTCTGTCAAGTGTTATACCTCTGAGGAGAGTGAGGGTTATTATATCACACGGAGGATTTGTGTGCTCATTCTGTGATAGAGCAACCTGCCAATTCTTACTACAAGAGACCTAAACTGCACAAACACAGCGATGCTGACGTAGTTGCCTCCAAGTTCACTGTGCTTCAAGTGTCAGCCATTAGACTCAGCGAAAACCCTGATTTTAGAGCAAAGAATGTTGCTGATATGTTGTATAATTTTGCTGTTTTGCTGCCAATTAGCTCGTCTTCCAAACAACGACTTGCCTCAAGACTCAGAAGCCCTGCCGTCCCAGTGAAAGCATAAAACAGGCTGCGATGATGCAAAAACTATGTGACAGGCTAGTGAGTGTAAAAGGGAAATTATCCAAACTTCAGGTCAGGAAAGGCCATCTGAGACAGTGAGACAATACTGTCATGTTGGCCATATCAGGAGAAGATTTCATTGAAAAGGTTGCTGGTAATTTTGGGCTCTGATGAAGATCAGCAGCACAGTGAACTTGTTTCTTTTACAGTTTGGCAGTGTGATAGGACATTTTAATGAATATATGTGTCTGGATGTCAATGCTAAATGTTGAATAATAGTTCATTACTGTTTTTCAGTTTTAATACAGAATTTGACATTTTGGGTCAATCCTAATCCACTTCCAGTAACAGTCAGATAAACATGTTGCCCCTTAACTCCTTCAGACGAGGTGACAATGGAGGAAGTGGGCCAGACCACCCAGCTGAGGGCAGGGGAGCTCATCATCATCGTGGTGGTACTTATCATGTGGGCAGGTGAGGACAAAAATGTTTACTGAGCCTGGATCAGTGTTTCTGTCGTAATCTTACTCAAAATAACAGAAAGCCCTGCTGTTGCTTACAAAAGCAGGTGCATTGGTTTGTGTTTAGAGGATAAGCAGAGTTGGCTGGTCATGAATCCCTTCTGCCTCTCCTCCCAGGTGTGATCGCTCTCTTCTGTCGCCAGTACGACATAATCAAAGACAACGAGCCCAACAACAACAAGGACAAAGCCAAAAACTCCTCAGAGTGCAGCACCCCTGAACATCCGACGGGGGGGCTGTTGCGCAGTAAGGTATAACCCACCCTCCTCCTCCCCCCCCGGGTGCCTCCCCCTCAGCAGCGCCGGGCAGGTGAATGGTCCCGGCCACTTCTAGACTTTATCCACTGACGCTTCATGCGCAATCATAGTGTCATCTGAACCTTCAGGTTTCAGCTAAACACCGCTTCAACATGGCACCATTATGTGCATGACTTTGCAACATTCAGATGGCAAACACACAAGTCATGGCTTCTAATAAGCTCTTTTTTGATCAATGCACAGAGCCCCATACCATATCCATTTCCTGTGTTCAAACCAGTGCAGAAACCAAAAGTCAAAACAAATCTTTATCCCTTTCACTCTCTTCCTATAAACACCAATAAAACATCCAAAGCACAGAGGCATCCTCATGCTCATTGAAGAAACTTATTGTATGATTCCTGTGAGTCCTCCAGCCTTCTCATACCTGTCATCCTCCTCTTTCCTCCCACAGTTCCCCAAGAACAACAACAACAACAACAGGATGCCATCTGTCAACATCATTGAGGTGTGACTGCCAGGACGTCGTCTCTTTATCCAAAAGACTTTGTGTTCTCACAAACAAGCGGGCCCCTTTTAAGCCCATCTGCTTCTCAATGATGAGGCTGGGACTCTGGGCCCCTCAGCGGCACTGGCCCTGGCGCTGAAGCCAACCTGCAGGACTCCGGGGGTCAGGCACTGCCTGGCCGGTGCAGGTCGGAAGTGGAGTGACTGTAGCGAGAGCTCAGTGCCTGCACCGTGCTCAATAACTACTGTACCATGGGGCAGCAGAGATTAGGGCCAAATGGCTCCGGTGGTGGAGAGACTGCAGATAAACCAACCCCAGGGACCAAAGCCAATGAACAGACCCAGAGACCTTTTCATTCTCTCTCTCCCTCTCTGTCACCTCTTTCTTCAGTGCATTATCAGTGACCACAAACCTGAGTTGCATCCACTTTGTGTGAAATCGTCCCCTGTACTTTAATCTACACCTTTGTAATCACATCCTGTTTTCTATGCTTTCTCAGTTGAAGGTAAACACTGTAGATCATTCAAGTGTACCCGTGTAGTTTTACTTATTTGACTTTTAACAAGGTGCCACCAGAACCTGTTGTTCTGATATCCAATATACTTATTTTTTTTATTTTTCCCTCAGGCAGAAGCTCTTTGCCGTCCTGTGGGGAATGTTTTCATTCTGGCAAGCTCGTTTTCCCCCCTCAGGGAATCCAGACTCCCCCTGGCTAATTTAGGAAGCCATTTCTTTCTTAGATGTGCTGTGATGACGCCAGAGCACCACCAGAGCTGAATCACACAATCTTGTTGGAAAAGATGAAACTCATTCATTCACATATTGAAAGGCACACGTAGGGCCTATATACAGTAAGGTCCATAACAGGCCAGGTTTGGTATCATCTTTTGCTTTACTCCTCTAACTCTTTTCATATTTTTATTATAGATTTCTGAAATGTTACATTCCACATCCAGGATGAGCCCTTTAGTATTTCCTTGTGTCTTTCTCTTTGAGAGTGATGCATTTCAAAGCATTCTGGGGAGGGAAAAGAACAGTGCGTTCATCTAATTAATTCACTTTAAAAGGGACTGGACTCTATGGATGTCTCTGGAGAAGTGGACTTGCCTCTGTAGAGACGGCGAAGAGATCCCTTATCTCAGCAATAACGGCCTTCGGAGAAGCACGGAAACGAGGACTCAAACTCTGTAGCGTCTTCGTCCAAAACTCAACCTCCCAGCATGCATTGTTCAGACAGATGAACAAACTGCACATCGAATATGATGGAATTCGTCCTGAGCCTCATTTGCAGGTGATCCCTCTCTGGAATGTTCAGAGAAAAGTATTTCAGCGCTGTTGTAAAAAGTTTCTGACGGAGAGTGTGGAAAGCCCAACCTTCAACTCTGAGACATCCTTATGACATCCTGAACAGAAGGGCTTCTATCAAGACTTTTTTTTTCACAAATCAATGTCGACATTTGTGTTGAAACTCCATGTCGAAGAGGCTAAAAACAACAATGAGGGATCAACTGTCGCCATACCTACTGTGCACTGTATACTGTAAGGGAACTTGTTTTAAGAAAGCTAATGGTGTATTTGAGGGCTGATTCAAACTCAGTAGTGCTGCCTTAAAAATAATTGTATCTCATGATTTACTTAATAATATGGAAGGCCCTGTATCTCACATTTGTGTCATATCCATTAGCTTCCACATGATATTTAAATGTGCGTGCAAAGGAAGCTAATGTGAACTAAGTTTGAAAAGTGGGAAGAAACGGTTGGCATTTAATGTGTAAATACATTTTATATTTCATTCTTGTTTGTTGGTGTCAGTTTAGGGAGCGTTTAATGAAATATGACAAGACTAATGTGGAAAATGTATAGACTCTTAATGTGAAAGGGTACTGCTACTGGTGAAAATGTAGGTGATTCTTTCTGTTAATACACCGCTGTTAAAGTCCTGTCATTAGTGAGCTTTTTCATAACACTCCTTTATTGTGTCTTTCTATTACATTATATCACTGTGCTGTTTATGTGCAATACGAAAAGACTCTTTTTGATGAAGCGCTGTCTGTTTTAAATAATCATCCAAACATAATGGTTGAGAGCCATTCAGCCACGTGAAATCTGTGTTGACAGGCAGAATGATGAACACATCAGCTCCTCTTGTTCTGCTCGGACTCTATCTCGGTCTGCGATAGATGACTAGTCATTTATTGTAAACTCAGACTAATACATGTGCGCACACAAACACAACAGGTCACAGCCTTGAGTGTGGTGGAAGAGAGAGGCAGTAAAGACGGTTAAGAGAGAGCAGTGAAGGTTGCGGCTGAGCGGAGTGGGTAGAATGATGACTAATGCAATGGCAGGCCTCTTTCACTCGCTCTCTTAAAAAGAGTGCAAGAGTTCAAGCTTGTGCTTCTCCAATAAGCATTGATTCATGTAAAGGAGCAAGAGCGGGTTTTAAAGTAAAGTCAGAGTGGGAAAAGGGAAAGAAATTCGCAGGGGCCCCTCTGACTGATTACCACAGGCGTTTAAGCTGTTCCCAGAACAAACTTGGTAAAGCCCCGTTACCCAGAGTGATCAGCACTTCACTGAAAACCTCTGCGGCTGAAGGTTGAATCCATTTTTCCCCAGGAACACTGCACCGGTAGCTGACTCTCCAATCGATAGGCATTCATCCACACAGTAACGGATAATGATGATTGTCCCCCTGGATGATTTCTTTGAACTTTTGAACTAGGGCCATGTCTTAAGTTTGCCAACAATGTATTTCTCAGCGGCATTCCCTGTAGGCATCTTTTTTTATTTACTTTCCTCCTCCTCAAGTGAGTAAAACTTCAGCTAGCAACATAAGAGGTTTACTTTTAAAGGTGTCACAGATGTTCGACTGAATAAAGTTCATTCAGTGTATCATCAACTCCAAATGATGATACACTTCTCTGTGTTGTCATTGTAAATATTGTATTCCTTACTGATTTAAATGTAGGGCTATTCTAAACGTCCACTTTTGCAGCAGGTTATTCTCCAACTTTACTGTTAATAGTTTGACATTTTGGGACATACATTTATTCGCTTTCTTGCAGTTAGTTGAGAAGATCGATGCCACTCTCATAGCTGTACAATAAATATGAAGTTACAGCCAGCAGCTTGTTAGCATAGGTTAGCATAAAGGCTGGAGCCAGGCTAGCTGCTCCCCTGTTTCCACTCTTCATGCTAAGCTACCAAACTACTACAATGCTGGCCAGCTACTGATTCCAGCTACATAGTGTACATATTAGTGATAACTCTTGGCACAAAATCAAATAATATATTTCTCAAAATGTCAAACTGTTCCGTTAAGGGTTACAGCATCTGCATATGAGCAATGTGTTAAAGTGAGTTCTACGCTGAGATGATAATCCAGCAGCCTCGATTTGATTTTACATAAAAGTGGGATTTACCATATTAAACTGCACAGAGATCTTACATGTTGGGTGACTTTGTGAAAGGCATCTGGGTATCTAATTAGTGTCCACACATTTCATACCTGGTGGTGGAGTGCAGTGAAGTTTGCTCAGGCAGTCATACATGAACTGATCCTACTGCTAAAGAAACAACCTGATCATTTATAATAATCCAAAATAATTTGGAGTCAAGTGGTTTAAAGCTGTGAGGACATCCAGCCACTATTTGTGTTTCTGGTTAGAACAGGTTAAGCTGTCAGCCACAGGTGAAAAACCTTTCCTTAATCACACTCGACTAATGGTGATGACTGTAAGAACTCAACATTCCTCAACATGCCCGGTGGTGGCAAAGCACTCTTTTAACAACACACTGAGGACTTTCTTTCAGTGTGAGAGGCCCGTGGTGTTTTCTCATGCTATTTTGCGTCAAAAGGGCAGAAGAGAAAAAGCTTTTTTCAAAACAATTTAGACAATGTGCATTTTGTATGAGACTACAAACTGAAATGCATCATTGTGATATTACAAAGTTGTTGGACTATTTCATTATGGGTTCTTGAAATATAGGAATGAGATCCACAAAGCATGGTTTAGAAAAACAAACTGCTTTATTAGTGCTATCATGTTTATATTCATTGTATGAAGTGTACAGCAGTCATTGCTTAATGAGGGCTAGCATGGTTTAACTATTATGCACAAGGTTACACAGCTTCAATTATGAAGAATATGGTGTATGCTTACTTGTGTATGCTTAAATCAAATAAAAAATATATAATGTTTTCCACAATACTATGGGTTTGATCTTAATTGAGAACAATAATATTAAGTGGTGACATTCAAAACAAAATATGAGATTGTTTAAACTTTTCTGGACAAAAGTCAGGGTGGTGAATTTTTTTTTTTTCTTTTACAGCAAACAGTTTTACAGAACCCTGGAAGACAGGCTCTCTCTTTAGTGAATAATACATGTGAATCTCAGACTTCACCAGGCTTCAACTGTCAAGAGTTTTCTCTATCAAAAAAGCACATTACTACAATAGCCATCTTACTGTGACTGGGGAGGAATGGAGTTTTTCTTGAGAAAGACATTAATCCTCCTGACAAATTCACCCAACATGGTTTCAGGATACTGCGTTTACTGTTGAGTCAGCAACTTTTGTAAGAAAATGTGGCTGAATTTGCAGTGACTTTGAAATCAATGAGACTTAAATAGCAAAACAACAAATCATTTGGATCTTACTCAAGTCCCACATTAGATTATGTTTGTCTGTCTATGCATCAATACAAGAGCAATCGTTGGCTTGACTGCGCAGCTGAAATGAGGCACTGGGATTTTGTAGCTGACACGCATGGCTTCTATCTCAGAGTCTTTTGTCTTTGGTCGTGCAGTTTGTTTTGACAAAACCCAACACAGCCGCAGAAGAACTGTGAGGCATGTCAGATGAACACTAACAGCTTCCTCGCTGCTGAGATCCTGTTCATGACTCTGGAGGGGCAACACGTTGGAAGGTGCGGAGAGGTGCTGCACACGTGCCCTACAGTCTGCACAGCATGCGTCACAAGGCCTTCACTGACACCCACACACCCCAGCCTTCTGGATGGCTGGCCAGGGACAGGCTGCCCCACTATCTGTACAGGCAGGATCACTTTAACAGCCTGCATTATTCAACGGGAGGGGGGGCACACTGATAAGTTCCATGTATTTGGGCTCCCTGGGGTCACTTCTGCCAGCCTGTACCTGTGCACAGCACTTGGATGCTGCGAAGGAGACTTCGAAGAAAGCTGACAAAGATGCAGCATTATTCAGCAAACATTAACAAAGGGTGACAACTGTAGTGTAAGTTGAACAGGCTTGTTAAATGTGCAGGGATGCCTGCCAGAAACAGATGGGAGGCTATCATAGGCAAGAAATCAACAGGAACTGAGTAAACATGAATAGTGAATACCTTTGAACTCACAACAAAAAGTACAAACATTCAAACAGCTGAAGTACAAAACGTACTTAAATACACATTAAAACAGGCATAGTTTCAAATACAATAAAAGGCAAAAAAGGCAAACTTGAGACCCTTGAGTGCTTGTTCCTTAGCATAATTATCCAAACATCAAAAACCCTTAAAACACACATTAATTTTCATATACAGGGACATGCATAGTTGAAACAAAAATATAGAAAAACACTCAACACTGACAAACCAAAAATACACACCACAAATTCAACTAAGAAAAACAAAGCACACATTGATATGAGCCCCCCTTTGTGCCTGGTATAACAGATTAAATTCTTATGCAGTTAAAGTGCAATCTGTTCACAAGAAAATAGTCATTTAGGGAAACTGACTTCTTTGAAAAATTTTTGGGACCTTGGCAAAGCGTTTGTGTGTTGGACAGCTCTTGGCCTGCCATTCATGGAGGGCCATTGTTGGCATCATGTTTCCAAACCGTCTTTGGTAGTTCCTGAAAGCACAGATCCCAAGCCGTATATTTTATGTTGGAAACAGATCTGCCCTAGGATTTTTTTAAATGCACACCTCTTCATAACGATAAAGAAGCCCAATGATAATGATGTACCTGCGTGTGAGGTCAGACGGATGCTGCCACTGTCTGCCGTTAGTGCCTGGTGTCTGGTCAGCCACATGGGTCATCAAGTTCAGCAGCTCAGTCATGACATCTTCAGGAAACACAAATTTGCTTTTTCAAAACCAGATTTAAAAATAAAAATGTATATTTACAGAGAGAGACTTTAGGTGATATCAATCAGCCCTACTCTCACATTCTCCCATTATTGGTGCAATGAAGCACTGCATTGCTATGAAAAATCCCATTAAAGGATGTCTCAGTGCGGTTGTCAGAGTGTTACTGGTAGAGCTCAGGGTCGTACTTTGATCTGCTCCTGGTTTCTCATTGATGTGTCTGGTGACCGACTGGACATACAGCCATTTTTCACGCTCCCAGTCCGCCTCCCTGTCGAAGATCATCGGCCTGAAAAAGACAATATCTCTATACAAGCACTCTTAACCACATTCAGCCGTACGACACAACTCATGCTTCAGACAGAAATCTATAAGTGAATAGTGTAAACAAAACTATGCTCAATAAATATAGGCCTATAGACACTAATGACAGAAAGGCAGACAGGTCAAAATATGAGACTACTATCAAGGATAGACACAGTTGCCCTTACAACCACTAAGCCATGGCCACAACTTCCACACTGTGTTTTATATGATCATACTGCTCCCTCTAGAGGTGACACTACAGTACCTTTGACTCCTGGCAGTGCTGACACATTTGCCACTGTGGGAACCTCTGTTCTCTTTTGGGCTTGGCTTGGTAGGCTTAGCGCTGTGCTCTGGCAGAGCAGGTGCTACTGGCTTATTGCTGTAGGTGAGCCGACTGGGAGCCACCACAACTGATTTCACCTTGAAAAAGGACAGAGGTTGTGTGTGTGTGTGTGAACGTACATTGTGGACACTATATACTGTACAAAAGTAGCCCAGTAAACAAACGTGACTGCATGTGTGCAGGACCACATCACATCAGCTGAAGCGGCTTACCTGTACTCGGAGAGGTAATGTAGTTTCATAACTGGTGTCCAGACTGGCTTCCTCTTCACCATCTACAGCCTGACTCTCATGGACAGGCTCAATCACCCCTCCATGTGCCTCCTCTGACACCTGTCTGCTCTGCGCACTACCAGCATTCAACTTCATTGTGACACTATGACACAGTGATGACTCAAACATGGGGGGACCAATATTCCACACCTCTTCAACATCACCATCTAAAGGCTCCACAGGAGAGTCCACAGACTCCAACTGTGGCCCACTTATAATAGGACACAAATCAGTAACTGTGAAGGAATCGTGCTGTTCAGACAGCGCAGCTTGTTTGTGACAACCTAGCTCAGATGAACTTTCAGGATGGCACTCATCCTCTGGCACTTTAACCTCACCTATACTGAGCAGGTGGCTCGAGGTAGCTGGAGGCAGCTGAGGGTTTACTGACTGAGAGGGGTCCTTTCCTATTTTAAGGTCCTGTATGTAGGACATGGAGAAATAACCCATATCCTCTTCTACATCTCTTACATTCAGAAACATTTCTTTCTTCAGCTCCTTTTGTCCTTCCTCCACTTGCCCATCTCCTCTTTCCAACTCTTGCCCGCGTGCCACAGTGGGAGTTAAGACTGGCTTTTTATGAATTTTGTTGCTACTTGGACTTTTGCAGCTCTCTGCATTATCAGAAAATCCTCCAGCAGTACAAGTGCCAAAGGGATTGAGGCACAAGATGTCATCAACATCACAGTCAAATTCAAGTGCAGGATTTAAGAGGACCTTCTCAAACTTCAAACTGTGTGGTACAGTCCCCTTATCACCCCCTGGCTCTGTTGAGGACTCACATTCTACATGCTCCGAGGGTAGCTGGGAGCTCACAGTTTCATTACTAATAGCCTGTGTCTTATCCAACAATGCAGGCTTAGAGATGGCAAAAGAGGACATCGAGTCCTGTCTTGCAGGGGGACTGCAGAAGTTCATGAAACACCCAAGGTCTGGGGACAAAGCTTTTGGACTAGAGGTCTTTTTTGCTGGAGTCTCATAACCATCATCGAGAATGGAATCATCCAATTTCCTTTTTTCAGCGCAATTGTTCACAACCTCAATTTTAAAATTTATGAATGGATTAGAAAGCTTTCTTGGGTAATGCAGACTGGCCTTTTGGTCGCAAGTGATCATCCTTGAACATGCAGATAGAGGTTTCAAGGGTTCGCATTTGGGTGGATTGAGCCTACTGAAAATCGTGTCTGTTAAGAGGAGAAAAAAAAAAAATCCATCCATCAGATCAGTTTGCTCATAATCAAGTATTTCATTACATTTCAAGTAAGTTCATTAGTTCCTACATAAGATCCAACAAGATTCTCCCCCTAATAACTGAACCCAGTAGTCCAAGTTTTAAACATGGCTTGTGCTCTTACTCACCTTGGATGGTATGCTCCATGTCCACTCACACTTCCCCAGTGAAGCCACTCTTAATTCCTGTCAAAGCCCAGTGTCTGAAACAGAGAACACAAACAGTCTCACACAAGCACAGAGTCGTCAACATTCAGATAGAAAACTGCATCAGTATAGGTTTGGAACAATGTTCTCACTCAAAAGTAAACATGGTCACTTTGGGTTCTAACATCATCATCTTGTTTTGGCCTTGTTATTATTCTATTTTAATGCATGTTCAGACTGATTGAGCAAAATACGCTGCTGGTTTAGGTCACCATTTTTATACAGAATTGTACTCTATCCTTGGAGGCCCCGTTGATAAGAAGTACATCACGACTAACCCCAACACTAAACCTAGACCCAGTTAAGACAGAAATGACTCAACACACACTTTCTATACTAGTCGGTTTACCCTCACAAACTCAAATTGTGCAGCCAAGCTTGGCTCAAACCCACAGGGGTTTATACTGAATTCAAAGATAAGAAAAACAGAACACATAATTTCCCAAGACACCAAATTTTCTTATACATGAAACGAATATGAAATGATGCCCGACTTTTCTTTCTATTTATGTGGTGACTTAAATGGCGCTGTCCTCAAAAATATAATGTCTTTAGTTTCAAAATATCAGTCATTGTCAGCACAAGCCTGCATTAACTTCAGTTCTACAACAAGTTGTGTTCATTTACATGCAGAACGTTATATTACTACACACAATGTTATTTTCCCCCTAAATGTAAGGTCACTTTGTCGTAATTTTCGCTTACAATGCTAAAAGTTTCAGAGATTAAGTTGTCATAAGAGTTCATTTATAGTTAGCTAAATTATTTCCCTCAATGTAGCATGACGTTTGTAGCTAACGTTAGCTGAAGCCCAAACATTTTTTTTTAAGTTTGATGATGGAAAAACTTAAAAGTTGCGCTTAAGCTAATAAAGTTGGCAGTTTGCGTCACTATATCGTTACGTTACCTCACATTAGTTAACAGTAACAGTTTTCAACATTCAGCTGAGCAAATTTAGCGGTAGAAATACGCGGCGGGCATTAACGCTAGCTAGCAGCTAGCTAGCTTTCGTCAGATTTTAGCTAATGTTAGCTAGCTAACCTCGTTAAATGTTATTAATAATTTACAAAAGGTAAACTGTAAGCGGCAATTTAAGATAAGTTAATGCCAGCCAACTGAATTTAGTATCAATGCTCTACCAAAACGTAATAGCACTAAAATAAACTCACCAAAAGCAGCTCCTTTTGAAAATCAGCCAACTGAAAAATCTACCTGACGTTAGCCACACACCATTCGGTCCCTCGGGCACGCGCACAGGTGTCTGAGAACGTGCAGAAGGAAGTTACATGGGGGGGGTTCAAGTTCAAACTTTGCACTACACCAAATTGTAGTGCATTGTTTTCTTCGTTTTGCTTTGTTCAGCTTCTGCATTTACAGTTAAATACACAGATCAGCCATGGTCTCCATAATATGAAATCCAGTGGTGGAATGTAATGTACTCAAGTACTGTAATTAAGTACAAATTCGAGGTACTTGTACTTCACTTGCGTATGTCCAATTTATGCAAATGTATATTTCTACTCCACTACATCTCAGATGCAAATATTGTACTTTTTACTCCACTACAGCTTTAGTTAGGCTACTAGTTAATAAAGCTGTCAGATGTGAAATGTAATGTGAACTAGAAAAGGCAATTTCTGAAGAAATTGCGGTGTGAATGCTGGCTGTTGAAAAGCTGACGCTAAACTGGATAGCTGGCTTGAAATGTTGAATAATCCTGAAGATGTATGAATGATGTGGAATATAAATGAATGAATGAATGAATCTAGCTGAAAGTATGAATGACTAGATGTGAGTTGGAAAAGTGGAAATGGTCTAATTAGGATGAATGGGACTGAAAAGTTGAATACATCTAATAATGTAAGAAAGATGTGAAACACTTTAAGGTTTGAATAGAGTTTGTAATGTATGAATAAATAGATATACCTTGAAAATGCTTGAAAATGTGCTTGAAATGGATTTCCCAGTCCTTTAATTTTGAATATCCAGCCTTGTCCAGTAAGTTCCTACCATCTAGGGCTTTTATTTTGAAAATTCGGCATTGTCTGTGGACACCAGGTAAGCTTCTGTTATCATCTATGGGCTTTTATTTTGAAAAAAACAGCCTTGTCCATGTCCCCCGCCCTCCCCCCAGTAAGCTTCTGTTACCATCTTGGGCTTTTATTTTGAAAAACTGGCATTGTCTGTGGCCACCCGATAAGCTCCTGTTACCATCTGGGGGTTTTATTTTGAAAATCCACCTTCCACCAGACTGTGTGTCTGGGTGTCTATATGTGTCAGTATGTGTGTTTCTATATGAGTGTGTGAGACACAGGTAGATTTGAATTGTGAATTCAGGATTAGGATTTGAAGATTTCTCCCATTATAAAAATATAAAGTAGCAAAGGCTGAAGTAGAAAAAATCCCCTCAAAGACAGAAAACCCAATTTGTTTGTGTGTTAATATCTGTGT
>LKNJ01007486.1:0-12271 GCA_002120245.1 Maccullochella peelii | reverse complement strand
ACACACACACACATATATAATGACAAAGAGAGCAACATGATACTAAAAGGGGGCAGGCAGCAGGAGAGGAAAAAAATACAGACAGGCTGTGAAGTTCAGAAGGAGGTTTCACATTTTTCTGCTACAAAATATTTTTGAAAAATGTTTCCAGGCTGTTTTCCTCAGATTTCACACCGATACCAATACAAACTAATTCATAGTGTGCAAATGGCAAGTGAATGTTCACATTTTACCAGCCACTCAATAGATTACCATTGTTTTTTGGATGAGTGAAGCAAATCTACCAGCCACTTGACTTTTTTAGCATCATTTGGCTGGTGCTAATTTTGTGCCCTGTTTTGCTGTAAATTACAGTCACCAAACTCCATGCACTAATGAGAATGATAAACGTGTGAGACATCCCTCCTAGGTCAAGCAAGCACAGCTGGTACATGCCCACACAGTCCTGAGAAGAGGTCTAATCAGGCCAAGTGAGAACTCCTGTGTGGGTGTACTATAGGTGTGTACAGGCTTTAAATGTAAATTATGCAGCTTATTATCAAGAAATTGACTTTCGTTAACCTCTATCATTGTCCTTGACTCACTGCAGCCAAGCAGCACCCATCCTTCTCTGCTGCTTGTTTTATGTTGTCGAGCAGTGATATAAACAAGGATATAAACAACGGGCCTTTTTCACAGCAGACAGTTTGACTTGTCATAGTAGGAAAAGCACAGGTGTTACTAATAACATTAACACGACAGTGTGACAGTGAGCCAGCATGCACAATGCCAGGACCCTGAAACTGAAGCAGCTAAATGGAATTCAGCCATCATTAAATGTATTATTTACACCTGTGCTTTCCCTACTGTTACATGTCAAAATGTCTTCTGTGAAAAGGGCCTATCAATATTTCCTGAATGAGAGGTCAATCCCAACCTCCTTTCAAACTGGCTGGACATTGGAGAGCCCTGTGATCTTGCATGTCAAAGTGACTAACAAATTGAGAGAGTCAGTAAATTAGTGACGAACATGTTGAATATGTCTCGACTCGCGAGTCAGAAAGATGCCAATAAAACAGTCTGTACATGCACACACAGTCCTGACACAAGGACTCATTGGCCTAAATAAGTGTGGTGTAGTTGTACAATGGCTGTGCAGTGCCTTTAAGTTCCTATTATGGACTAATGTAATAATTAGTTTTAAGGGCTTATTTTTCAAGAATATGGGAACTCATTGCTATTTATCTTATGGTACAAGAAATAATTACAAAAATCCAGGTGAAAACATTTCTGCAGTTGTTTTTTTCTTTTGCTTCGTTTTTTATTTTAACTTATTTACTTTGAAGGACTCTGGTGCAAAATCAGGTGGTCATTTGCACTTTCCTGCTCTATTTATCCCTTCACTTTCAATTATTGTTAGCATACCGTGGGCTGTTCTCGCAGCAAGAGGATCTTATTTACTCTGTAATGTTTTAAACCTTGTTGTGGTGTCTTCTACGAGCATGACACATTACTTTTGGATGCACAAGATCTACATCTATTTGAGTGCGAAAGAGCTCCATTTAATACATTATCACACAGAGAACTAGTAATTCCCTGTCAATCATCAATAATTGCTCTCACAAATTTAGTCAATAAAAGTCACATAGCTTTTAAAGTTCTGGCAACAAATGGCATAAGACAAAGGACCAGAGGCCCCTCATCCCTGCTGACAGCTGATGTTGTAATACTGCCTCTACGGTATGGTCATGGCTGTCATTGTCCTTTATGTTCTAGTTCCTACATTTAAGTTAATTTCATCTCATTGTACAGATCAGTCACTATTTACATATAGGTCTAGGTAATAATGGTTGTTACCAAATGTACTGTGTATCAGGACAAAGGGAGACTTCTTCCTAAAATCTTATCAAATATACTAATAAAACAGAGGAAATGAGAAATAAAGGCATATAATAAAAATCCTGAATCTCTCCAATTGAACTCAATAAAGCTCTTTGAAAATGTATGATAGTGATCTTTCAAGTAACTTGAGTATAATGTTTAACTCAAACTGTACAGAGAATGATGGACACATTATGCTGCATTTATCAAGCATCAAGCAGAATAGTACTAATCTTGGAATCACTGACCAAGTCCCTTTTACCATTTATATAAATTATGAAAAAAAAAGACATAACTGATCCTAGATTAGCTCTCATACTCTTGACATTTGATGAATGCTAGTCACTAAGTGCCACAGTTGTCTTACTATCTAAGGTATCAAGCCAAAGATTAAAAAGTGACAGACTGAATATGTTATAAATTCCACTAAGTGGATCTTTGTTAGTGGAGAATTGTGGCATCTGACAAATGCACAAACTACTCAACAAGATGCAACAAGTATAAGTCATAGGTTTGAAAAACGAATCCCATTTTACAATACAAATTTACACTACCATCAACAGCCATTACAAGAAAAAAAATGTCTGGACAGTCACTAATTATTGCTAGTAATTTAATTGTAATAATTTACTAGACGTTGTTGTAATCTGTAATAAAGATTTAAAATTCTGTTAGAGGCTGCTGTTTCATCAAAAAAATGTATATCTCAACCTTCAGTAATCGTCATCTCTTTTGGCAGTATTTACATACCAAGGGTACATTTGGGAGTGTATGTTAAATAACTTTATAAGACTTCATACTATTTAACAGTTTCATATTAATGTTGTCCTGCTATCTCAACTCGTATTGCCTACCAAGGCATACCATGCCTTAAATATTTAGTCTGAGACATTTTGCAACACTCTGTCACAGGTCATATTTGATCCTAAAAGGTGCACAAGCCACGAAACACAGCACATACTGGGCTTGCTGCAAAATAACACATAAGATTTCAAGAGGACTGTTTACAAGATTGTTATTAACACAGCCCTCCTCGTTCCATTTGGGGAAAAGAGGGAAGACATACAATATAGACAATGGACCAGACACACACAAAAAGAAAAGAGACCGCCATCTTCAGCTGAAAAGCTGTTAATAGGCACTGCATCTGTGGTCACGTATGTCAGTGGACACAGTATGAGGTGTAAGCCCAGCAAAGCCTA
This sequence comes from Maccullochella peelii, assembly GCA_002120245.1. Classification (NCBI taxonomy): domain Eukaryota; kingdom Metazoa; phylum Chordata; class Actinopteri; order Centrarchiformes; family Percichthyidae; genus Maccullochella; species Maccullochella peelii. The sequence continues at coordinate 9,209 of LKNJ01007486.1, read as the reverse complement.
ATTTACTGTTGCCTTGTCAGTCGCTGTGTACTGATGTCAGCCAAAGAGAGTTTAAGTAATGGCTGATGGATAATTAATAGCATCAACAATTAGCACAAACTTTTTAAGCCCAGGCGTAAAAGTGAAAATTATTAATCATGGTTAAGTGTGTCAGATTGGTTAAACTGAGAAAAACGCATAGCCTAGCCTTACAGCTAAGTCCTGACAATAGACTGCAGTCCATTGCCACGTCATTCCTCCGACTTAGATTTGACCATCCAGATCTGTTATAGGGCTGTTGCTTTTTATTCGAAATCTAAACAAGCATTCACACGGGGAAAAAGGTATATTCTGTCTGTATTTAAATGTCCCGACTCAAAATTCACAGTGTGTAATCGCAACAAGATGTGCATTGCACTCCTGCAGAGGGGTGCATCTGTAAAATGCACTGTCACTCATCTACTGCATGTCCTGTTGCCCTATCAGTAAACTAGTCTGTTGTTCTCTTCACTAAAGCAAAATGGAGGGAATTAGCGCGGCGTGCTCATTGGATAATCATGATACCAAACCTTCAAAGAAGTAATGTGTGAAAGCATTTTGGATTCGACACCATAGATGGACAAATCGTGGATGAAGGTACGGCTGTTTGCTGCCTTAAAATGTTTTTAAAAAAACATTGCCATGACAACAAATCTAAAGTAATCTGTTAGCTTGTCTCTCAGGTGAGGCAGCAGAGGCACAGTACTCTATTACTGTAGGACTAGGCTACGTGGGATTCTGTTGGAATTAGTTAAAAGGAGTTACAGGTAAGTTCTCATTCATTCGAACTTAATTTCGTTTTTAAAAAGTGACCTAATTTGTCATTAAAATCAGCACTTGAATTGTATCTTAAATACCAAGACCAGATGTGCAGATTAGACATCTTCAAGTCCCTTCATACTATATGTGCCAACATGAAAAACACAGCCACACTGTGTGTGTAGAAGACACGAATCACCGCTGCTCAGTCAAAACAAACATTCATGGTTTATGCACTGTGAAACAGACAACCCTCAGGGATTAATCAAATTACCATGTTAATTAATACTGACATATTAATGCTACACTGATAGTAGCTTACTATAGAATGACTACAAACTCTAAAAGATTCTGCACAAGGTGTGATTTATGAAGAATACCCAAAAATAATATCCATCTTAAACTACTCTGCCCTCACCAGCCTATGTCATGTGAATATCAAGTGTATATATGAGATGTCCATAATGTTTAGGATGAATGCTGCATTACTGAAACTGTGTGTTAAAGCAGCACTCTTTTCAAGAATTTGGATCCAACCCAAAGGTCAACATTTTTTAAATCACCAATGGCAACTTTCTATTTGCATTCTCACAACTGCTGAATTTAAACCCCACACCAACTAATGACTGCTCGAGCTCCATCAATATGCAGTATAAAGCAACACAGAAAATGTTCTGACTTGACCAAGAAAGAAAGGTGCATCAACTAGACCATAACACAAATATTGTCATTAGACAATTCAAGAAGAAAATGAACTAGATTGCACCTTTAACTTCCAACAGAATCAAGAGCTCAAAACCAACAACGACCAACGTATGACAACCAGAGGGGGAGTACAGCCCATAGTGGCTACAGCAAAATCCCCACTTCTCTGTGTGGGAGCAAATTAAGTTGAAATGATTTTAGTCTTCTTCCATCTTCCGTGAAACAACCCATACTCCTACCTAAGCTGGTTAGGGATTCTCTTATCTCTTTGTAACTCTCTCCACCCCATCCTCCTGCTTCACTTTCAGTGCTTTGGGGGAGCTGGGAGAGCTGCTGAGGGAAGGGGAAACGGGTGTTATTCACAAGCAACATGAGGCACAGCAACACCAAAAGCACAGCAATTCCTTTAGAAACAAGAGTTCAAACAGGACAAGGAAACATTATCAAAAGATTGTTAAGGACTGGTGTCCTGGACTTGTGCTCTTAGGCCTTGAAATCTTCAATGAATTCAAATGTAGTTATAATAATATATAATGACAATAATAACAATAATAATTTGTTAAGAAAAAATATCTTCACTCTTGGCCTGTATCCCTCCAGCATCTCAGAAGAAATGCTGAGCAGATTTGCATTTCAGGTGAACTATAACCACATATGGTCACATGGACCTTTTTCTGTGAGAGGCTTTTAATCGGCCCAGGGTGCAGGAAACCAGCCATTAGTGTAATGTAGTGTAAGCATAGGAGACAAATTACAGAAAGGGTCTTTCTGGCAAAATAGAGATAAATCCTGATTTAAAAAGGGACAACTGGACCTCATAAATATATAAAACTAAGTATAAGGGGGCAGGGTTTCCCAAAGATAGTTTTTATTGCAAGTGGGTGCAATATCAGAAGCCCAAAACAAAACCCATCTTATGCGGTAGGCCTGTATTAAAATCACCTTGACTACCGTTTTAAAACACACCTCGTCACTGCTTAAAAACAACTTATGGCAAATAATGTTGTGCATTTAAAAGTTTCTATGTGCCTACAAATGATGGTGCATACATTGTGGTGTCTTTAGTTACTGACTGTGTGTAATTGTGTCTCACATTGCTGTGTTATCATGTGCACAATTTTAGACAGGAAATAAAAGGCAAAGCAACCAAAATATCAACATGTGATGCATGGACAGCTATTGTTAATAGACTAACGCAATGCTTTTGTGGTTTTTTGTTTAATCTGACTGAGGTGTTAGAACAAGAATTGGTTCCTCGGTTGGGTAGCATTTTCAGTAAGACTATTTGCAAGACTTGAAAAGGCAGACCATAGACTAGGTGACCACAGGGTTCTTTCTGTAAGTTATATTTAAAAATATATTATAAGATCATTGAAACCTTATTTAATACTCAAACACAACATTCAATCAACTGATGACTTGTTTTTTTCTGTTTGTTGTTATTGTATAAGGTGCAGACATTTCCAGTGATGGATGCTGTAAGTTAAGGCTGTCTACAAAAGATGCGTTTCAGCCGTGTTTTTCAGGCCTCTGTGTCACGCCTGTCTGACGGAACAGATAGGCTTCTATTTTAATCAATATAGCTGTCTACACAGGCCGTCTCGCCTAATGGCTCGTGTTTCACCTATTTGCATACAGAACAACCACCCCAAGCGTCTTTTTAGGCTTCAAGTCTATTTTCTTCTATTTTTCGAGCATAAGGTGTTTGAGTATAAGGCACTGGGTGCTACCAAAACATGGGTGACCACACAGCAGTACTGTGACCAGTGCAAACACTGGCAGAGGACTGAAGCTGCTGCTGTGCAGACACAGTGTTAAAATACTTGCAAATTAACTGTCTAGTCATACTGTTTCAGCGTCAAAGATTTTTACCACCCATAGGAACACTCACATGTACAAACAATTCCACTGTTGTTCTTTTGTCTGTGTAGATACAATTGGACTATCAACTATTCAGCCAAACATAACACTGAGCCTCTAACTTGGCTTCCAATCAGAGCAGTAGCTCATCAGCAGAGTCGTCAAACTCCATTCAAAACAATTAGAAAGCAGCACTGAGATTTGACATGTCACAGTAGGAAAAGCATAGGTGTAAATAATAAAATCAATGATGGCTGCTTTAGTTTCAGGATCCTGGTATTGTGCATGCTGGCTCACTGTAACACAGTCCTGACTTGGTGGGGCACTTGAATAAAACAGAGTCATCATTGATGTTATCGGAAACATCTGTGCTTTCCCTACAATGACAAGTCCAAATATCTGCTGTGAAAAGGGCCTACTTTGGCAGGGGACACTGGGAAATATAATATAATAATGTAACTGCTGGGTTCTGGTTTAGTTTTCTGATTTTCATATACTTAAAAAACACAACCACAAAATTGCTAAAATCCATACATAAGAGTCTGACTTTCTTGACACTGACTGTCAAGCCCCCTATATTTTGTCCTTAACCATCCACTCCATAGTTAATATGGAGTCCCACAGGATCTCAATCCTGCAGCAGCCCTCTACCTTACACCTTCAACCTAGGTTAGCAAGGGTGTCCCATACAGATATTTGGAATTTGCAAAACCATAAAGTACATAGGCTCATCACGCCAACATGTTTTGGCTTGCTCTTCTCATCTAAATTCCTTCCACTAACCCAATGATGCTGTCGCACTGCCTGCTTTATTTGTGAACCTACCAACTGTTGGTGTGACATGAGTCTCAGCCTCAAGGCTTTACAGAAAACATAAAGAGGTACCCGAAGAGCAACAGATGTCGTACTACTTTTGGGTGATACAATTTCCCAGGTATTTGTCCAAGGATATAGTCATCAGAGGTTGAAAAGCTTATACAAGCCTTTCAGAGTCTCGTACACGACTGCATAATTTAACTGTTATTAAAAACTGAATAATTTATTCCTACATATTGTACACAAGTATTCACGAGGGTAAATAGGATGTCAAAAACATACTAGGTTGTGTGGATGAGTTAACTTGAGCTGATAATGCTTAGTAATGGCTCAAAACAAAACAAAAATGTATACCTGTTCTACATATTGCTTACTATTCTCTCATTTATCACTCTAAAATCATGAATGGACGCTTGCCTATAATGTGTTGGGGCCTGAAATTGTAACATACTACATATTCAAAAACGGTTGTGGACTCACTCGCTCTCAACAATTTTACCTTGGTTTATACATAAAAACTTGCTCACAGCTGGATGGTTATACATAGATATTTGTCTTGACATAAGAATTGGAGAGCATTTCCCAATAATGACCTTTGTTTTTTTTTTTAATTCCCCATTACCTGCCTCATCCTTTAATAACTACATACTTACTTTTATAGCCTTGATTCCAGACTTGGTGATCTGGGTCATCTTGGCCTTGGAGATGGGCGGCTTGTACTCGTTCAATGAGTACAACTGAAAAATGAAATGAGACAACAGAGAACAGCTTTTGTCACACGATGTAACTACTAATGCATAACATTAATAGTCATTCGATGACTATATTAACAAGCAGTAGTCCAAAGCATCATTCCTTCTCGTCTGTAAGCTTTGTTCACCATTTGCAAAACCTTCATTTTGGATATGTTTGTGGTCAGAGAGCCACCAAGTTCATAATGAGACGATGTAGTGGGCTTGCCTCTGACTCAGGTTATTTGTTTTGATACTATCATTAAAACAAAATAACCATTTACAATGTAATTGCGATCAACTGTGGAATCCAATTCGTATTAGCTTATAACTGAGAGTGGATAGTGAGGTCAGCATTTACATTGATTATGCTAAAGGACAGACAGACTTTAGTGTCAATGCAGACAAATGGTTGCGCTACTAGCTTTGAGACCCCTGTTAGCTAGCCGTTAACCTAGATGTATAAATGCACTAGGCTAGGTTACCTCAAGTAATTTACAATAATAATTAATCTGGCAAAGTGGCAGTGAGTGCCAGGCATTTTACCCACGTCCATATTAGTCAGTTGGCTAGCTAACCAAGTTATCGCGTAACTGAGGCGGTATTGCTAACTTGTTAGCTATCTAGCTAGTTACCGTTAGCACCAGCCTGTGGAAAATTTTTGCTCATAGCCTGGCAACATAACACGGCGTGTGTTAAGAAACATATTCCCTTCACGGCAATAGTCTGGACAGTTAACACGAATTAGACACTGAATAACTTAACATTATCACTGTATTGTTGTGCACAGACAGCGGCCTTGTGTGAGACTACCCTCCTCTCCCTTTCTGCTACATGATGCTAACGTTAGCCAACTAACTACCGCAAATGTGAATTAGACCACATTTTCTACTCTCAACGTGTTCAGAATTTTGCAAGGGATTCAGACTAACCTCATTGTTAAAGGCTTTTACGGCCTCCATAGTGGTGTATTTCGGCTCGCAGATGACTGTAAATATTTACAGGTATCTCCTCAATAACCGCTTTGAGACATGCATGCTCGACGTTTGGTGAGATGGAGGAGACTGCCAATATGGCGCATAACCTCAATAGGAAATCTGCAGAGAGCGCGATGACTCCTAGCGTCAACTTCGGGACATTACAACTTGTACCAAACTGTCCCCTATTGGTTTTTTGTATAGTTGCTGTAGTGTACACAAACACACAGTCATCTATGGTAACATTAACCACAGAAATCAAAATACAGTCGCAGTGGAAAACGTTCAGTCTTGTTATAATACTTTATTTCCCTGTATACAAACAAGCAAACTGACTTTCATACCAGAATTGAGATCAAAGATAATTAACATCACACATCCATGTACAACTATTTACACTTTGTTAATATTTAACATGCACAGCAGGTTAATTCAGAAAAAAAAGCATCTTTGTGCCTGGAGCTTGGTTGGGCCCCTACCAGTAGATGTTGTCACCATGTTGGAGGCCCCTGCTTGGTCTGAGTTTCCAAAATCTGTTGTTCTCTGGATCTGTGGTTGTCACATAATGCCTGATGTCTGTATCTGAATGACCTCCTGATCATCTGTTAATCTGTAACTAGTATAAGGGTTTGGGTCTGCTGGACTAGTTTGTAAGGGCCAGGGGGAGAGGGGGTCTGCCTTAATGAATAACATTAAGAGTTTTTTTCCTGAGAATTATCCACCGTGCATCCTGTGTTTAAATGAAAATGAATACTGCTACATCCTCCAATAGACTGTATAAACCACTGATACTGTTTTGGTTTAGTACATAATTACATAGCCTTTTCTACCGAAAATGAGGTGGTTTCTTATATCTTGGCTTCAAATTATATTGTAGTAACAATGATTTGCCACTTAAACTCTTAAAAATTTAAACTTGAAATTATCATGATTTGTGACCAACATTTATTCTGTTATTGCAGACCCTGGTGTTCACTCTGGAAAGTATGACGATAATTTTCTAGGGCGAAAAGACGTAAATCGTTGAAAATAGTTGCTGTAAAACACATGTGTAACAGGCAGCAATGGTGCATGGCACCAATAATTGACTGAGAACAGATGAAATCAAAGTTGATAAAACATACTGTAAAAACAAGTGTTTCCATGCAGAGAACAATGGATCCATTATTTCAACGTCCTCCATCATTCCAAATATTAAAACAATTTATGCATAGGTTCACAGATTTACAACATAAAAACAATCATCTGTAAAATGAGCTAATCTTACAAATCAAACAGTAAAAGTAATACTAAGACACATTTCACATTTTAATGTGACCTGCTAATCATATATGGTCTGTTCCATCTCCATTTAGGAACTAAAAACACTCTTCTTCATTGATCCAGTCACTTGTTGAATAGCACTTAAAGACCGCTGATATGGAACAGTAGTTTCAACTGAAAACAGCAGTGTGTGTGTGTGTGTGTGTGTGTGTGTGTGTGTGTGTGTGTATCCAAAGTATGTGAGTGTGAGTCCAGACACAGTAAAACCAGTCATGAGAAGTCTTTATAAACTGGTCTCGACCACTGGAGCAGCAATGACTGATGCTGCAGCTTTTGTGGCCTCCGATGCCATCTGCTGGTCCTGTTTAACACAGATCTCCTGCACCAAGGGTGCATTGGCCTCCTTCCACTGTCTAAACCTGTCTGAGGTAAGCTCTGGGTCCGACAACACCTGCTCTATTGCCTGTAGGTCTGCTTCCTTTGACTGTGCCAGAAAAGAAGAGAGCAAAGAAAATGGGGAAAAATGAAATAATAGCACAAAGCTCTCCAAATTCTAATTTTTTTTTTATAAATGTGCAATTCACACACTAGCTGCACTATAAGTGTGTAATGTAAAATCAAAAGTGGAGAAACAGCAGAAAAGCAGTGGAAAAAGACTATGAAACAGAAAATGTACCTTTAATGTGCTGTTGAGAGTCCTGATTAGGTGCAGTCTGTCGTTGACCATCTGGTTTTTACAGCGTTTTATGAAGGAGGTCCTGAATTCCCTTTTTGTGGACGGTTTACGATCTCCTATTGGCGAGAGGCTGGCCTCTTTTAGATGAATATACAGCTTCTCCATCTCATCTGAGCCGTTCCCATGAACCCCTACGACAACATATGGTTATATTGTATCATCAGCATACACCTCACAAGGATTACATTGACAACTGCATGTTCTGCAGGGATGACAGGTTCCCCAAGTCACAGAGAAGCAAAAACCAAATACATTGACTAACATAGCTTCCTTTGAGCACTGATGTTAAACAAAGTTGTAAGAAACAGGAAATGTTCCGACAGCATATTTTCTCACAACTGGAAATAACAGCAGAAATCTAAAATAGTGTCCTTTGCTTAAAATGAAAGTTTGCTCAAAAACAGAAACAATCGATATAAAAATATGATAAGACAGTCTTTAGTTTTAAAAGTCACAAAACCACAACCAATTAAAGGAGTAAAGTCTCACCTTCTTCTTCAGCACCTGAAACAATGCTCTGTGCCTCCCCCTCCGCCGCAGGGCTTTCTTCATTGGACCCCGTTTCCTGGTGAGACGAGCTCTCCAACACCTGGGGGTCATCCTCTTCTTCCGTCTCCTTTTGCGGAGGTTGATGTGAATGTGTGTGGACCTGAGCTGAGCAGACCACTGCTGTTTCCCCAGTCGGAGGAGACGCCTGCGAGACCAGGTCCAACCAGGACTGCCGGTGCTTGGCAAGCGAGGAGGTGGAGCTCTGCGACGTCATCGTACTGACTGGGGACGAGAGGGAACCGTTGGCTTCGCTGGGGACTGCAGAGGAGTAAGGGGGAGGAAGGGTACCCTGAAAAACAAAAACACCGCGGTCAGACGTCATAATCTTCCATAAATTAAAAAGGGTTTTATTCAGTTGAAAACAGCAGTAGATTTGTGACTGATGGTGCAGTGTTGACCGTATGTAGCCAGAGACATGTCTGACCTGATGAGTGCTCCCAGGTGGACCGGATGCATCCACAGAGCCCTGCAGGGTTTGTTCAGAGTATGGTGGTGGGGGAATCTCCGTGCTTTCAGCTTCTTCATGGTCACTGGCTTCACTATAACACTCTGTATGGGACACACACACACACACAAAGTCAGAATTCATACAATGACACACACAGATTTAAATGATGATTTTAGCTCTGAAATCACTGGAAATGATCAGCAGACCAAATCAGTTGGTGTTCAGTGCACTTATAAAATTAAAGAGGTACTCCACACTCAAACTTGTTTTTTGAGCTGTAAACTAAATGATACAGTGCATCTGGAAAGTATTCACAGCGCTTCACGTTTTCCACATTCTGTCATGTT
>LKNJ01007485.1:0-12296 GCA_002120245.1 Maccullochella peelii | reverse complement strand
CCCCCCACACACACTCATATTAACAGTAGACCCTGTGGAGTGAGATCACACTTCAGCCTATCTCCCTTCTGACGCGAAGAGGGATCGACTTCTGCGCTGTGCTGGGAAGCTGTCAAAGACACTGGCAAATATTAGCAGATATTAATCATGGCTCTGGGCTGGATCATCAGAACCGGGCCCCGCCGTCTGCTTGGGAAGACTTTTTATAACCACCTCAGTCTCTCTCTCTGCTCTGACCTGGGTGGGTGAGGTTTTTTTTTTTAGTGGGAGGGTTGAATGGGGTGGGGGGTTAGATCAAAAGGAGCGAGGCCAGTTTCCACTGACAAACAGTAAGTGTTAAAGACAGAGGATTAATGATAGGTGCAGCCAGGAACATTATTTACCCAGAGTGAGAGGACGTGTGACTTCAGAGCTCATCACCCTCTTCCTCCAGCGGCACTTCCTCTCTCTATAAATGCACAATTAAAATGAGATGTTCACACAGCACGGTGTCACCTTCTAATGCATGACCAATGAGCTATCAGCATCTTGCTTGCTTATCTCATAATATAAAAATAATTACATAATAATATGATAGCATCTTATATGTTGGCAACCTGGAAATGTCAGTGAGAAAGTGCTAAACTGCTGAAACGGTTATGAACAAACCGACACAGGTGCCACTGTTAGGAATTACAAAATGTACTTTGTGCTGTCATTGCAGCCACAGTCCAACAAGCTTCTATCTAAACCCGTGCTTGTCAACCAAAGGGTTGGGGCCCCCACAAGAGTCACAAGTTAAAGCTGCAGGATCACGAGATGATTAACAGGGTTTTTTTTAGACTGTCCTCTAATTTAGCTCTTTTTTGGTGAATTACTGCCTAATTTGACATCTTCAGGCTTCTAAAAATATTTTAAATTCAAATAAAACAAGGAAAGTAACAGTAGTCATGAGGTCAGGTCACATGAGATTTTAACTTTAGCTGTATGGCATGCTCAAACTGAGCTTGGAAAAAACTGGTTTTAAATAAGATGCTCATTATAAATGGATTTGAAAGAAACTTTCTGAATAATATAAAATGAAATCTCTGATGTCCGTTGAATATTTCAAAACATATCTCCTCCAGACAGCTTTGAATGGTATCTTGAGTCTGATATAGTTTTTCCACCCAAAAAAAAGTTAAATTACCTCGTTACAAATTCTTAAAAACAACATCTACTCCTTCTCCCTCATTACAAACCCAGAATTTATGAATATGTAAATATTATTCATTTCAAAAGTTGAACTGCTGGACACAAGTCCATTCTCTTTTTTATTGATAATTTTTCGTGATTACATTTAGAACATAATATAAACATGGCAGAGAAGGGGGCAGAGGGCATTGGGGGTTACAAGAACAATGACATAAAGAAAGGTCAAGTAATACACTAATGTCTATTTGTGTTGAAGTCCATTCTCAGTGAATGTGCACTGGAGGTTTGCAATTTCCACGTAAGTCATATTTTGGATCATGATTGGCTTCCAAACTAGCTGTGATGTCACTAAATCCTGCTCGTGCATACGCCGGTTAAACTCAGAGTTAAGGCACAGAGAAACTTTCCCCCTTCAGCAGATGAATGTGAAAACAAACGGTGCACACACATCATTCTGCACCGTGAAGTAACAATAAGCTCAACACATTTTTTGAGTGGAGCGGGACCTTAATGTAGAACTATTGTCTATTGTGTATGTAAATTGCGGTGTGTTTGTCCATGCATATACTGACAGACTACCTGATTAAGTTAGAGATTGAATAAATATATAAAAAGCAATAAGCAAATGTGACAGGTGCATATAGATATTGTTTTTTCTCGCCAAACATATTGGGACCCACTGATCAATATCCAGTTGTTTTAATATTCTTGTCAGAATAAAAAAAGAGACCCTGAAAATGCATTTAGAGCATCCCCTGACTCCACGTTCCTCCATTAAAACTATTGACTTCTTTCAGCATTAAGTTTTAAAGTCTTAAAGGGCCAGTTCACCAAATCAAAACATATTTTCTTTCTTACTTCTTGTGGTATCTAGCCATGCAGGTTTTATTTGCTGAGGTTTTGAGATATACAATGGAGGTAAACGGAATTCTGTATGGCTCAAACCACTGGAAAAAAAACATTTGAAAAATTATTCAGGATAATCTACAGTTTCCTGTTTTCATTTGGACTATTTTTTCAGTAGAAAGTGTTCACATCAAAACCATTCCCAGTGAGACCTGTGGATTATTCAGAGGAACTGTACATTGTCATCATCTAGACAGGTAACTTGTACTGTAACTGTATTTGGTGTTGTGGCCATAATAACTCCCATATACAATGCTGCTGCGAACTGCCACCTCTTTCTCCTGCTTTACCCACAAAACCCTTCTTTCCTTCTGTGTCTGTATTGTGAAATGAAGCCTTGCTGCTCTCTTTCAAACATCTCAGCCCTCTTTACCAGCAGCTGTAAGGTAACACTCATTTCCTGGTCTACTGGAAGGAAGTACCGTTGCCTGTGAGCCCTGGCACACAGCTATACCTCTATGGGTGTCCAGGGGCCCCAGAGTGGCAGCTATCGTCTGCCTGAGTCTGGAGGCCAGGCAGGACTATAGGAAGGCGGGGGGGCCCCGCTGCACCGTAAACTGGAGGGGGGTAAACAAAGGGGGCCGGGCTGCTTTTACTGCATTCCCACGCCAGGCAGCAGCAGCAGCTGACTGGAAAGTGTTACCTGGAGTACGCTGAGGTCGTCTTCCCCCCCCTCCACCAGCAGACAGCCAATCTGAATGCAGGCGCAGTGACCCAGGTGTGCAAACAGCAAACAGTGGGGCCACATCAAAGGGTCTTATTAAAAGACAATAGATGCAAGCCCTCCTCCTCATCTCCCCTGCCTCCCCCCTCCGAGTCCTGCCAGGGCTTTTACCACAACACACAGCCCTCCCAGCTCCACTGCATCTCCACACGTCCAGTGTGCTAGTGGAGGGGGGGGGGGGGGGGGGGGGGGGGGGGGGGATCACCAAATCAGAGCTTATTGAATCATTTTGCAACCCTAATTTGAATGTACTTTTTTTTTTTTTTTAACCATTCAAGGCATCCATTGATTTTGATTCATTTCAAACCACTTAGCAGACTCATGATAATTGGTGTGTAATCAATTACAGTGCATATCAAGTCTACAGCAATGTTGGTCAAAGTTACATTATTGTTGTGAGGGAATGCAGCGCAGACTGTTCATTTCATCATCAATTAATGGAAGCCAGTGGCTGCCATGGAAGAGTAGAGGAAATATATGCAAAAATCTGTATTAAAAACTGTTTTAAAGTTTTGCTATATGATCCGTTTTGTTTGCTTTTTTAATTGTTTGATATGGTACTAACATGACACACTACTGATTATCACTATGTCACTATTGGTGCCAGTTTCTTCAATTTGTTCACTTCCTCCCTCATTTTAAAGCAATGGGATCTCATATTCTTCAAACTTTTTAATAATGTTTGTTTCTCAGATCTGCAATATGCACCTGTAGTTTTCTTCAGGGTTTTTCTTTCTCTAGTTTCTCTGAAAAATAAATGTTCTTGACAGTGAAACTACATGGTTAATTAAAGAACAAACGTCAACAATAATACGCCAAAGGTAGAGCTCTATCCTTTCATTTTATTATTTTTATTTATTTATTTTATTTCATTGTCTTATTATCACAGTATCTACCTCACATGAGCTGAGTGTCACTCCCAGCTGTCAGTGCAGAGACCTGACAGGTGACGGTAACGATGTACGAAGTTAACACCTTTGTAATAAAGTCATTGTTATTTTTAGAATTTCTCTCTGAGCAGGTAGGGATCATTATGAGGAAAACAACTTCAAAGCGGAAACAAAAATCCATTACAGTGCTATATCTGCCTGACTACAGTGCTACATCCCCATCTTCATGTCAGCTACATCACTGAGCGGCCACGTCTCTGATGCACACTTCGGGTCCCTAAAGTCGTTGGGGAAACTCTTGGAATTACTTGCACAAGCATTTCTGCACCAGTCAGAAGATGTGAAAGACGCAGTCACTCACCCCTGCAAACGGATCAAAACACACACACACACAGACACATTTTAAAGCAGCAGCCCAAAGGCCAGCGCTGCGCCGTTAGATGTGAGCTGGCCTGGGAAAAGCCTATCTGCACTCCACAGACAGCAGCAGCCTCCAGCTTTGATGGGGAAGCCTCTTTGTAGTTGGCCTGGAGATGGCTTGTTAGTCAGTAAAAGTGAGGGCTAAATGGCTCCCTAACAGGAAGCAGTTTACACGGTGACGCTCAACCTGCCTGCGGCCCTCTATTGTCCTGGGCCCCATGTCCCACTTCATTACCATTTCCATAAGAAAGGAACAGTAATTGCCCCTTTTCTTCTGCTGCCCCTTCATCTTGGAGTGTCTCTTCTTACCCNCCCCCCCCCCCCCCCCCCCCACCCCCCGCCCGTTCTTCTCTTGCTCAGTCCCTCGCTACCTCTCTATCTATCTGCCCTCCGTCCCTGAGAAGTCCATGCAAACCGGCTGGAAAACATTTCACTTTTATAACTTACAAGTATGGATTGTATGAAGATTACCTTGGGGTGTAGAAACCAAACTCTTATTCCCTTTATATACTCTTTCTCCACTTTTTATGTTTAAATTATTAGAGGAAAAGGGTGTAAGTGGATCATTCCTGCCTTCAAAATGTACCCAAAAGGTCCAAAGCATCAGAGCAGTGTTTGTACTGGAGGTCCTGAGACTCCCCTGACCTCTGACCTGACCTTAGATGGAGGACATGTCTGCTCGGGTCACTGACTGATCAGTGTCTGTGGATTTAAGCTGCAAATACTACTACTACTGATCAATGTATCATAATTTCCACAGTAATACATTGTATATTTGTTTTGATTTTTACTATTTCATGCCTGCCGTATATTTTTGTGTTTTTATACTTTACACATTCTGCATTCACTGTGTTATTTCTGTGATTTATAGCTGTTATTTTAGCACACTTTATTACTGCTAGATTACACACTATTGCCATTCAATTTCTCACATATTGTATTTCTACCTCATTCTGCTGATTAAACCATTTATGTATGTTCCAATGAGCCTGCTTCACATGTATTCTACATTACACCTGAACACATTCTGTGCTGATGGAAATAACCCCCTTTGCTATATTTGTCGCTGTCCTGTAAAGAGCATGTATCTCCAATACATCCATAGGAACAAATAGTCTTGTTTTCAGCTTCGTGGCATTGTATTTTTCAGCTAATTCGGCAGGTTTTAAAGTGGTTTATTTAGCTTAAGAAGTCTGAGAATTTTCTCAAACAATTAAGACATTTTCAAAATCACCAGATGGGGGATACATGATTTTTTTTTTTGCACGACAAATAAAAATAGATGTTTCCTCTATGTGGTTTTGTCTGTAAAGTAAATACACAAATACGTCATTATATGGGAGTGCTGTATAGATGGGTGCTGAGTGCGTTGATTCATTATTATTTGTCTGTAAATCGTGCAGTAAAATGGGAGGAAGCATGAATGGCTCCTGTGGGGAAACTGGATCCCTGCAACTAATAGTTCAGCCAAGAAAAATACTGTATATATATATATAATACTATAAAAAAGAATGAAACAAATTGGGATTTTCAACACATACGCTCCTTTTAAGCAATCGTATATATGTTAAGTATCAATAATGGATGAAATATGTGAGAACATTTTCTTCTTATTATTATTTTTTTATCTGACAAAAGGAGAAAATACAGGCCCGTTACAAGACACTCACATGGGGTTTTGAAATAAATACACACACCTAGCAAAATAGAGACATGTCGAAAGGAGCGTCCGGAATCAACACTTGAGAAACAGGGCCAGAGAGGATACACACACTCTCACACTTTCACACTGTGCCCCACCACGGGCCTTCTTTGCCTCACTTTGAACTTCCAAGGTGACAAGAGGTGAATGCAGCAACGGCAGAGTAAATCTATGCGGGGAGAACGATCAGCCGCCTCTGTGTGTGTGTGTGTCAGTAATCCTATCAAGAGCAGCGTGGATACATGCAAACAACCAAAGTCAAACATGACGTTTCACACACTCGCTTGGTAGGATACCTGGATCCCACTGACACCTCCACAGTAGAGGCCACTCCGGACACACCGGATCATTTTAAAGGTTCGACTTATAGGTTATACATTGATTTAGATATCATTTTGTGTGGATGTCAATGGCTTCACATGCAGAAACACTCCTGTCTCCTCGTTTTCCTGAGGCCCTCCATGGGAAGGCTGCAGGTAGTGGTCCTGTCAAGGGAAGGGGAGGGCCACCAGACTCCCTCGGTGATTTGAACTGTTTTAATCATGGCCCCATGTGGACCCCCGACAAAAGAGCCAGGTCGGAATCACCGTCTGCTCTTTTGTTGTGGGGGGAGCCACCGAGGCTGGGAGCGGGCCGCAGGCTCAGTCGCTGCTCCCGTCCCCACAGCAGGCCTCCTGTTTATTTGCTTTGGAGATTGTTTTATCCCAGGTGACAGTAAAGGTAGCAGGTTCCCGGGATGATATATTGCACTGTAATCGTTTTTACCAGTCGGCCACTGACGGTTGGCAGCAGAGCCGCTGTGGGGGAGACACACACACACACACACATGCTCCGTAAAGACCTTCATTCTATTACATACAGCCATTTCTATAAGAGAGAGGTTGTAGTTATAATTATACATGTTCTTGATCTTGGAAAGTAAACAGTTCTTGTTAAGTATACATAACTGAGCTACTCATAGCATTTATAAGCAATATGTATTCAGATGTAATTCATTTCTTTCAGTCTATATTCCAGCTGCATATGTTATGTTGACATAACTCCCAGAGGTTTATACCTTTATCTGTCTATTCTTATTCTTATTATTCTTATTATTTATTTATGTATTGATATATTGTTTTGTTTTGATTCAGTTTACCCTGATTGTTCATTGGTTGCTATTAATAATCTAAAACCTGTCTGAATCTGCAACAACCTGAGATAAAGTTCAAAGTCAGCTGATGACTTTGTAAAAATGTAACTATATTGCCGATATATTAAGTGAAATATACATATGATATAAATATATATATTAGAAATATAGTTTTCTACATGTTGTACCTGTCATAGTGAATAATGTACTGTTATCATGATTATTGCTACTATTGTCATTGAATTTATTTTACCATATTTTTTTTTTGTTTTTTGTTTTTTTTGTTCCTTATGGACATTTTGGAGGGGGGAGGGAGGAATTGATGTTTGATGCTGTTTGTATCGATTGCATTGTATTGTCTTTTTTTGTGTTTGGAAAAAAAGAAAAATCTCAATAAACATATAGTTGATCATCAAATACTTGTTTAAACCATCCATCACTGCCAAGTATCTTCTTTCAGCCTCTCAAATGTGTTTTTATTTTTTATCATTGCTTATTTAATATGTTGGGGTTTTGGACCGCTGGCTGAACAAACCATGCAAGGTGAAGACGTGACTATCGGCTCTAGGAACTTTTGATTGACACTTTTACTGATTTCTAACATTTAAGCTGAGTAACAATTGCTGTTCTACTTTTCATAGAAGAATCAGTCGTGACCTTTTCTACTGAACTTGGTTTGGTGATCTCTCAACAGGTGACAAGGTAGGTAGGTGCTTTTGGAGCATTTCTGCCTTTATTAGTAAAGGGCTGACAGGAAATGAGGCGGAAGACAAATGGGGGATGACATGCAAAGAAAGTCTCCTAAAGTAATAAAGAATATAATTACAATAAAGAAACACCTAGTTTAGTTTAGTTTATCTAAAAAATTCGAAATCACCAGAAAGGGGATATGTTAATTTTTTTGCACAGTGACAGACAAAAAAGGTTTTTTTCTCTATGTGGTTTTGTCTGTAAAGTAAATACACAAATATGTCATTATATGGGAGTGCTTTCCTGCTTATGATTTTTTATTTTGAGAACCCACCTATACACTGCAGTACAGATGGGTGCTGAGTGCGTTAATTGATTATTATTTGTGTGTATATCATGCATTAAAATAGGAGGAAACCTGAACAGCTCCTGTGGGGAAACTGGATCACAGCAGCAAATAGTTCATCCAAGAAAAAAGTCTCCAGCAGGACTCAAACTAAAGAAGCAGACTGAGTTTTTGATGGGTAAACTTTTTGTGATTAGGCCTAACTAAAAGTTTCTAGAAATTTGAATTAGTTTGTTTCTAATTTAGCCATGATTATTAATGTTGTAGAGAAATGCTTTCAGGGGTTTTAATGTTGAGTGTAAAAGTTCATTCTTTTTAATTAATTAATCAATTAAAACAAGTACAATTTCACAAAGAAATAATCATAAAAATCCACTTACTAGCTCGTCACATGATGGCATCTCAGCTATCTCTATGACAACTTAGCTAGCTCCATCCAGGTGTAGTTGAAAGCTCCAGAAAAAATTAAGTAGGCCTTCAGATGAGATTTTCTTTTGGTCAAACTATTTCCAAGGTCAATAACGAACCTTCTTGCTCAATTAATCAATTCTTTTTTAACTGAGCTCCGCTTTATAATATATATATATATTATATATATTATATATAATATATTATATATATTTTTAACTGTTTTATATATTCTGTGTCTCTTCTTTACAACACTTATTGAAGCTTTATGATGCTTACACTGAATGAAATATTCAAATTCAAGATACCACCGTTTCTATATGACTGCACCTTCACATCAAATGGAAATATTTTAGATTTTAGATATTAGGACTTGTAAAAAAATCTTAAACAGCCAAAAAATGCCATAGTGGTGACGAGTCGACTAATTGCACAAGATAAACACACAAGATAAATGATTAATACTGACCACCAGGCCCTTATAAATGTGAACACGGCCCCTGCTCACTCTCCTGTCACTCCTCTGCTGCTTTTAAGAGACACAGCTGCCGACACTCTCTCAACGTTTGGTGACATTTTCATTGATCCTCGCAGTGATCTGTGGCTACATGGCCCCCTGGTGTTTATTATGGAGGAGAGGAAGAGAAACATCTGTACTAATGAAGAGTTTGGATAAGGAAAAGTCTGCTTATAGAGCTCACATACAGCTGTGTGCAGAAAGCCAGGGAAAATGTGTAATAATCTAAAGGGAGTTTTGAATGAGATGTCTAGTCATATATGCTGTTTTGCTGTGACATACTTCTCATTTGCATTTTGGCCTTCCCTATTGAGTTTTTGCTTTCCCATACACATTGGCCAGTCTTTAAATAATGCATGGTCGCCCTCTGGTGGCCGCAATAGTTACCACCATGCTATGCTGTATGTAGCAGTAGCAGTAGATGTATTCTCATGCACCAGCCTTCCACATTACTGTGCATTACAATAATTTAATCTTCTCTGAGTGTGAATCCCAAACAATGTACCCAACAGCATGCACAAGATTGATGATGAATAAGCCACAAATCATATAGAGAGGCGACCAAAACAAATGCACGCGTCTCCACAGTTTCACTTTTCCAGGCCTGCTTTTGTTGCCATGAATATTACACTGAGAATCAAATTAGGGGCACAGGCTTTGTGAATGATTGATATAATACAACAGCATGCGGTAAAAAAAAAAACGACTAGGGGATGTTTTATTCATGAGGGGTTAGATAAAGAATAAAATCTTGGCTGAAACGTGAACGGGAGTTCAAGATTTTATTGTTTATTACAGAACAATGGATTCACGAGAAGAGCAAACACATTAGACTGTTGCATAATCGTTCGTTCTTAGCGTTAACGCTTGAAAATGTAGGCTATAAATTTCCCTGGTATGAATGTAATTTGGATTCTGGTGTCAGCAGCAGCAGGCAAAATATCTCTGCTTTGAAGATTTCGACTTCAGAGAGGCATTTTTGTGAGCATTTTTTTTTTTGAACACATCTCATCACGCTTTATGGAATTGACATAAGTGAGTTTGCATTCATGTCAGACCTCTTTCCCGCTCTTTTGAATTGGACACTTCGATTTGCACCAGTGTCTTTTCACTCCCTCCAAACCCACGCACAAACAGATGCATTAGCTCCCTAATTGCCGGGATTACCAATGGAGATGCCTTATGAGTTACCAGGGTTGCCTCCTAGAAAATGAAAGCCCGTGGCCAATTTGCATGGGCGGTAATTGAATCGCCTGCAGTGAGGGAGAGAGGGACGTGCAACGCATTACAGGCCCCAATTGGCTTCCCCGAGAGTGTGGCATGAAAAGCCATTTTTCGAGCGCTGAATGCCAAGGGTTTGCTCTCTCATCCACTTCTCCGCAGCCTTTCCCATCCACTCCAGTGTTTCGGAGGGGCCCGTTGATGGCTGGTGAATGGGGTTGCGTTTCGGGGNGGGGGGGGGGGGCTCGCACTTATGGGGAAATGACCAATCACTCCTTCATCTGGAAATCCTGAGAACAGTTACGGGAGAAGGGAGGGTGAAATGAAAGTGTGTGGGAATAAGATGAACTGCTGCTGCACAATTCTCTAAAGCAGGGTTGAGAAATGCATTGGGACAGCAGCGAGATGTAAATGTCATATGTTATCTACATGTGCAAATTGAATGTACTGATGAGGCGACCACACATCTTCACACCCAGACACCCTGTTAATGTGACTATAACACACCTTTAATATAGGAATCCCTATATGCTGCAAGTAATGTGTTTTCTGAATGTAATTTATGGACATTTTGATACATTGAAATCAAGTTTCCATTTTATTTCTTGTTCTTCTTGACTTCTTTCTTCCTGCATTATTTCATATTTGTTGCTTATTTGCATGTGTTGTATCCTTTTGCCTCTGCCTCATATCATAACGCAGACATAATACTCTCACGATGCTTCTCTCGTACTTTGTCATTTCAACCCAAAACGTGTTATAAATAAAGACATTCGTGTATACTACATGGCCAAATACCTCCAAGTTTTCAATCTGAGGCTGTTAAAAAAGGCGGTTGCTAACAAGTGGCTAAATGGGACTACAGAGGTTGTCGGAGACATTAAACGTCATCATGCCGAACACAGAAACTCATCTACTCACTCATCCGCCTTCACAGCCTCGTTGGGTTTATACTCGCACTCTTGCAAACTATTCTAACTCAAAACGCGTGAAATCAAATTCCAAGTTGGAAGCTTAGTGGTGGTGATGATCATGCAACCGTGGCGTAGTTCCTTTATAGCCTAACGTTAGCTTTTTACTTCTGGCGATTGCATTTACGTTTCAAAAATCATAAAAGTGGTGTTCACTTGTGAAGATTATCTCGCTGAACAAAACCTCTTAGTATCATAAACTGGTGTTTGCCACAGAGTTTATTTTCTGCAATAATGCGAAATACAGTGAAAAAAATCCCATTGGCTTTTTGTGGAGGGAACCAGGGCGATGACAACTTCCGGGTTGGCCTACAAAAATACGTCATGCCTGCAGCACTATATAGTATGCTACTAAATTTGTGGTAACGGTTTTTTGGAAGGCCCATAAAGAAATGGTTAAAGAAATGTACTGGCCCGCACAGAGCCCTGAACCCATATCTATCAAACTTCTAAGAATTACACATAAAAATGCTCTAAAGAGCCAACTCTGGAGTTTATACGCTCTTCACCGACAATAAAGAATAAGACACATTTATCAAGCAACTTCCTCCTACTTGAGGTTGAGTACAACACTTATTAGCAACTTTTGTGGTCCTTAATATCTCCATTAGCAATTAACATGTAAAGTTAATAACAATCTAATATATTTATATTATATAAATATACAAATAGGGATGGAATAATAGGAAATAAAATGGAAACAAAAATGGGAGCAGGGAGAAAATGGTGAAGGAGGTATCAGAGAAATGAAAAGGGGGATTGTAGTGTCACACTGACAAGTGCAGAAATTAAAGATGTGTAGAAAGTGATTGCAAAGAAAGTCAACGCCAGCTGCATTCTTGTTGCTTGCTCCCCGGAGGAATGCAATAAAAAGAGAACATCCTATCAAATGCAAACGGTCTTAATAAGACGTACTCATCATGACCCACAATACAGTCGCTCCAGAACATATTTCAGAAGGTGGGTGGTCACCGCTGTCTCTGCACTGCAGCCATCTAGGATCTCCTCTTAACCGAGTGCTCTTAAATTTAAGGAGTTTTACTTTTATCTTTTACTTTATGTCCAAAATTTCACTTTTAGTAGTTTGATAGAGGAAAATATGAACAACCCCAGGTTTATGCTCAGCACTGTAGCCAGGCTGACAGAGAGTCACAGCTAACTATTTGAGACAAAATACAGCACCTCCTGCCCTCAGC
>LKNJ01007484.1:0-12280 GCA_002120245.1 Maccullochella peelii | reverse complement strand
TCGTATGCCCTGTGTTTCACCTCACAGGTGTCTTTCTCGTGTTAATGTTACCATCCTGTGATTTGTTTTTTCTCCCAATGAAGGCAGCTGTGTTTGCAAATACGTTACGGACTTAATAGATGTACTTACAGTTATGAATATTCCGCCCCCTACCTGGTGTTACCCATGTAATATAATTTTAGCCTGAGAATCGCTGCCTGGCAAGATCAGCTCCGGGTAAACCTTTAATCATCCAACGCATGCGCGTTATGCGCGGAACGGTTCGAAAACAGCAGCGCGGAAAGTAGCGCGGCCGCTGTCAACAAGTAGTGTAGTTTGTGATTGTTTGCGCAAAAATGTGTACGACATGTGTGTCTTAACGTTATATAACTTGTTTTAGGTCTTAATGTTTTACACAGGAAAGCTTCTGTTTATTGTTGCTTCTACTAGTGTTGGCTTATTTACGTTAGCTTAGCCAGCTGTTATTATATTGCGTTAACTAACATTAACGTTAGCTACATTTGCTATATATTTACTTTTATCGTTAACGTTAGCTAGCAGATATGAAGCCCGTACGAGGTTCTAACCGGGCCGCATCAAAAACACCCAACTTGAAAATCAAGAGAAAATCTGACCAGACGACGAAACAACAAGCAACTGAGCACCAGGTAAGATGAGGTAAACGCTCCAGCTGAGCTGACTGCGTGTGTGCGTTATTGTGTCAGCCTGTGGTTAACTTGTTACCCAACGTTGCTCCACACGCTTTAATAATGTTTTTCTAGGACCCGGGGCCCAGTGACAACCATCGCAAGAGTACCAACTCAAAACCAGCACAGAAGAGGAAAGGTTAGAACAGGCTTTTTTACCACGGTGTCCTGCCTCTTTAGATATACGATTATTAGATCATGCAGCGATAACGGTGCAGCATACTTTATGTGTTCTGGTGTTGCTCCTGTTTGTTTCCTGAATAGCTGAAGGCTCATCTTCAGTCCCTAACAAAGTCAAAGGTCAGAAAAACTGGGAGCTGATACCAGGGTCCTCCATCACTGCTCTGGGGAACATAATGGACTTGTCAATACTGTGAGTTTCACTGTGTTAATTTACACTTTTATTATCTGCTCGTCTCTTGTTGTTACTCTGAAAAGCAGTCCTTATTTATGGTATATACACTCAATGGCTATAGTCAATAACTATATGTTTATTGTTCAGATATGTTGGTACTGATGTATACGTAAACTGATAAGGACAAGGAATTGCAGTACAGAAATGCCAACTAGGTTTGAGGCCAACTAGGTACACGTATATCTTAAAAAACAAGTCTAAGTGGTCTCTGTCAAGATAGTTTATTTTACGTGTTTATGTTTTAAAAATAATTTACTGTTGGCAAACATATTGTTATCTGATTTATTTAAAAAATCCCAACTATTGACATCTGTATACCTCAAAAATCCCGTATGAGTCGGGCTATAATTATACCCAGTTAAGCAAGCCCTCAGTTTTCCCCTTGATAAAACTAGGAGGCGCTTGAATTACTGGCAATGAATAAAAGTCAAAATCAACTTTGTAAGGACATCTCTGTTCTGTTTTCACAGAGCAACTCTTGCTTTGAGGCGGACAGAGAAGAAAGAGAGCCAGGAACATCTGAACATAATGAAAAACAGGTGAGCAATAAGTCAGAAATGAAGATGTAAATAAACTGCATAAACCTGCTCTTTTACTAACACATTTAACAAATAAAAGCAAGTTATGTTGCACAGCAGTTAGTTGTTTTTTTTCTGGAGTTATCCTCCAGTGTCTGCTCATCACACAGAATACCATAATAACATGTTTTTAAGCTAGTCTTGGCTGGGTTGTAGAAAGACTCTACCTCTAAATAATAAAGTAAGGAAGGTGTGTGATATTTGTCTATCCTGCATTTTTTATAGTGAATTTTACTGTATTCACTATTCACCACCACCACCCATATAGTCAGTACGCACATCTTAAACAACGCTGGCTTTTAAGGAATAAACACATCATTACAAGCACAGAGACAAACAGTAAAACAAACATAGATAAACAACCTCTACAAACAATAACTGAAACAACAATATCATCATTCCAGTGAAAACTGAGGAACGAACATCAAATCATCACCAATCCTAATCCTCAATCTGATCCTCTAGTACTGATTCAAACATCATTATTTCAAAATACTGAACAGAAAAAAACATTGATGGTCAAGTATTGTGTCTTAGTTGCACTTTTTTTCACTAAAATATATTTCGCAAACTTTTTTAGGTTCCTTGCTCAATGTACACAGCTCAAAGTTCCAGTGCAGAAACGAAATAAATTGGAGTGTTCATCTCACCGCCACCAGGAGGAGACCAAGAAGTCAGTGGTTGGGAAGAAGACCCTGAACACCCTGGAGGTGAGAAACACTATAGTCTGAGGAGGCGGGTGCAGCTAGACTGTGATACCTTCAGTGGGATATTTTCATAATTTAATCTGTTGGATTATTTTTACATTGCAGTTAGTGCTGAAACAATTAGTTGATTAATTGAATATTCTCTACAGTTTTCATAATCCATTTATCATTTAAGTAATTTCTTAAACAAAGCATCAGCCTCTCAAAAGGTGAGGATTTGCTCAGTGTATTTAATTATCTGTAATATACACAAAGTAAGTGGTGTCTGTAGTTTAGTTTAGTTTTTATTGTGTTGTCTGGGTTTCCAGGAAGACTTGAGGGCTGTAGTCAGTGCTCTGGAGAGGACAGAGGAGCAGACTGTCTCTTTACAGCACACATGCACTGTGCTGAGAGATCAGGTGGAGGAGGAGGAGGAGGAGAAAGCTAAAGAGGTACAAAACACTCACACATGCCAACATACAGAAATAAAAAGCTTAAACATTGCTTGAATTTACTCTCTTTTTGTATCTTGTATACTTCTAATTATTATTATTTTTTTTTTTTTTACTTTTCTCTATTTATCTGCACTTATTTATGTCCTCGTGGTGCTGCAACACCTGCATTTCCACTCAGGCAGTGACATTGGTGTCATTGGGCAAAATTCCATAATAAGCGTTCAGCATATTGTAATTCATGTGGTCTGAGAGCAAACCTCTATTTTTGCCCCTCCTCTTGGCTCTGTTTCCAGGCTTCAGAAAATCTATCCCGTGACAGGAGACTTTAGCCAATCACAGGTCATTTCAGAGAGAGAGCGCGTTCCTATTGGCTGCTCTACAAATGCAGATGCGCATGCATGTCCCTTCAGATGGTGAAAGCCTGATTCAATGCTGGAAAATCCTGCAACTTGTGATACATTTCCAACACCTCCTTTGCCTACAGCGGCGTATAGTTCAAAACACGTCCCATCTCCACACGGAGTTTCAGGCTCATGTTATTCGATGCTGAGGGGCAAATAGGCATAATGACAAACAGTGGGGAATAACTTTTGAGGACAGACAGTGGTGTGTGTGTGTGTGTGTGTGTGTGTGTGTGGTGTACTAGCCTCTCATCCCACTGTTAGACGGCCTTGCAGCTGCCTCTGAAGCCTGGGGCTGTGAAGTTGTCCCTCTTGTCACAGGGACTCGGGGTCTCTCTCTTATTTGTTTTCCTTTGCAGGCAGGAAACACAAATGTTTTGGTAAAATTATTGGTCTGGCTTTCTTTTCATCCATCCTTCTACAGTATCCAACAGATGCTCTTTAAATCTGTCTACACTCAAACATGCAGATATTATGTGTAGTTATATGTTTTTCAATCTGTTTAGGTGAGAAATACTTTTGTCAAAAAAAAAATCACAAAGGCAAAACCTGTCTTGGTATAATACTTTCATAACGTAGCCATTGCCAAAACTCTCTGGCAGACATTTGTATTGTCATAAGGTTTTCATAATGTCCAAATATTTATTAACTCAACTCAAACAAAAGTGTCTTTGAAATTTGATGGCAATAAATAGGCCATTTCAGTACCATAGACATCAGAATTGTGGTGACCCAGAAACAGAAGGGGGTAGACTACCTTTCTCCACACAAATAGCATATTTGACATAAGAAAGTCTACACACTTGTTGTTGATTCAGTTGAACAGCCTGAAGAAAAATTTGGTGGTTATCAGGAACCTGACGTAATGGGTGTATTCTCGAGAAAATAGGTCTGAACAGGAAATGTCAGTTAGCACTTAGTATAATATACTTGAACCATATCAAAGCAAAGCTTTTCATTTATTACAACTATTGGATGAAGAGATAAAGATATCAAATTATACTCACACACCCCCTTTCTGTTCACACAGATCTTACAGATAACTGAACAAGCAGTTCTCAATCTCCCTCCTCTCCCTCCACAAAAAGATGAAACAACATTAGAGGTGAGCATGAGTGGGGACAAAACACTTTCAGATCTGGTATCTGCTTGTTTTCACTTTTAAACACATTCATATTGTTCCATCCCTTTTTTTTGTGTGAATAAGATGTGGTTAAAATGTCTGAGTGGGCACTTTCACTACAATGTAACAGGAAAGTCTAAACAAGTTCTCTGTTGTGCAACTTCTTTGAAAAAAGACATTGTGAAAAATATTTTAAATCTGTCTTATGAAATGCAGAGAGAGAGAACATGACATCTGTGGTTCTGCATTGTCTGGGTGATCTTATCAGCTACAGAATAAAGCTATGTTTTTGTTTCTGAGAACATTTCCACATTTGCTAGAAACACACAAAATCACACAGAAAGTCCTTGATATTTTCCTCAGGCTCGGATAAGAAAAATGATACCAGGCAGTGACTCTGACACCACGGCCCGGAAACTGGGAGAAATCCTGCAGGAGTCCGAGGGCATCCAGGACGCCCAGGTGCTGCTTCTACAGGCACACAGACATGCTGATCAGCTCTTCAACCCTGGCTTCACCATGATCAGTGGTGTACCATTTTCTGACTGAAACCTTGCCAAATCTCAAAAACGGAAATGTGCGTGCACATTGTTTGGGGCTTTGGTGCATGTGGAAATATTACTTTGTCTTAATATTACTCAGTTCCTCTTTTTGTGGATCACCTGCAATAATCAAATTCAGCCACTGTGTAGAATTACAAAATTTCCAACTGTACAATTAGAACATTTCCAGCAAGCATTTAAGCAGCAATTATTGCAAAAACTTAAACCAAGTTTCTTTCAGTTTGGGAAAAGCAATTTGGTAAAAGAAAAGGAATATATCATATAGGCAGATAAAATAAGACTGCCATTCATTTTTCCTGAAAACGCTCAAAACTGGCATTCAACTGTGTATCTGTGTAACTGTAGTATCAACTGTGACTGCATTAACAGACGTAATCAAATAAGAGGCCCACAAATTGACTTTTGTGTATTCATGTTTTAATGTAGAAAGAAAATAAATGTAAAGTGCTACCATTAATTACAGTTGTATCCTTTTTTGTCAACAATGACAGAATACGCGTGAAATGAGAAATTAAAGCTATCTTTGCAATCAATGAAGTGTGGTACATTCACAATGAGATAACGATTCTGCAACAGCTTTACTTCCTGCTCAGCATGTTGTGGTTCATTCCTCTAACAGGCTATAGACATACATGTGTACATTCATTAGTTTATGAGGTGTGCTAGTGCCAGATATGTGGACTGTGACCTGTTTTAATATGGACATCTTGAGCTCAACAGAGTGATGGATCTGAGTCACTGTTGATACTGATACTGTTCAGTATCACATTCCTTGTACCATACTGAGTACAGTATGACAGTACATGCAAGCTTAATGGTGCCTTATCTTGGAGGAATCCACATGACAAAGGTTACCCTGGGGCAAGAAAAACGATTCTGTGTTGACTTTGGCTTGTTATTTACAATAAAGGTGTTTCCTGCCCACTAACATACGGACAAGATGATTCATGAATTGATTTTTTATGCCTAATTATGACCCTGCCTTCAGCATGCCACAACAGCAGCAGCATTTTTGGAGTCTTCAGTCATCTAGTTTTACTGATGAAACTTGTGTTCATATGTCTTCTTGTTTTTAGCTCACAGTAGAGAAACGCAGCCTGGTTTGGTCTTTGATGAGACATGTGTCCTTCCTTCTTCTTCCTTCTGCATTTCACTGTTGTGCTGTGATTTTCATGGGAGTTGAGCTGTCTATTGCACTGTTTCTGGCACCATCGATCCAAGCCTTTAAATCAAACTTTTATAGGAACTACATATAGGAAGTATAATATTAATGATATTCACCTATTTCTCCATTTGCTGTGTTTTTCAGACCCATTTGGAAAACAATTGCTTTTCTTTACAGTAACTCAACCCCTTAAACAGGTCTGTTTTATTTACACAGCTCACTTTTGGGGGGGTATGAGCAATTTGCACAAATGGACAAATCAACCAGCTAAAGGTAATATTTAACACATTTAACATTTTTAAGGATCAAGGCCTTTATGATTTTAACATAGAAAAAATACTTTTTTAAAAACCTTAAAACATTGTTGACCTCTCAGCTACATCTGTGAGTTCTTAAGTGACTTCCTTCGTATGGAGTCTGTGGAGTCATCATTGAAAAGTCGTTCAATAGTGGAGACAACTGAAGCTTTGATGGCACGGCCTAAGCCTCGGGCAGCAAACACATACAGTACAGGGTTAAGAGCACTCTTGATGTACACCAGGAATAGAGATATGTATGTGCCATAAACTGCTCTTTTATAGAGCAAGTCCCGTTCAGGACGTTCCTCGGCCAAGGCCCGCAGGAACCGACAAACAAAATAGGGCACCCAGCAGGTGAGGAAGAGGAGCATGGTGAAAAAGAGCACGTGGTACATCCTGGTCATCCTGCGGGCATTTGAAGGGGACGAGGAGGTGGGTGTTGGGGGCATTGCTTGCTGAACAGTGAGAAAAACAGCCAGGTTACTTCCCAAGAACACCAGCATGGGCAAGATGAAACCTGCTATCGTTTCTGTGACGAACAGCGCCATGTCAAACGTCCCACTCTCCAGGCACTGGTGTGTCCCGTTTATTTCCTTCAGGACGGCACTGTGGAGGTAGGGGGCAGACAAGATGGTGGCTATCAGCCATAAGATGCCACAGGCCAGAGGAACGGCCCAGGAGGGGCGTCGCAGTCGAGCCCACACAGGCCTCAGCAGACACAGGCATCGCTCCAGGGCCACAGCACAGAGCAGGAAAGCGGAGGCGTATAACCCCAGGCCTCGCAGGAACATGATCAAGTGGCAGAAGACACGGCCAAACGGCCAGCTGTAGTTGTGAGCCACGTAGCCCAACATGAGGGGGGTCCGCAGGAGCAGCACCAGGTCGGCCAGGGCCAAGTTCAGGACATAAATGCGGAAACTGCTGGCTGCACGCGTCTCCTCATTGCTGCCTCTGCGCACCACGTGACGATTACTCCGCAGTCCAAGTGCCCATACCACCAGCCCATTCAGAGGTACGCCCACCTTGAGGAACCAAGATGACCAGCCGTCAATTACATTCAGGATGACAGACTTTTAAAGCAACAGTTTGACATTTGGGGAAATACACTTATTTGCTTTATTGCAGAAAGTTAATTGAGAAGATTGATACCACTCTCATGTCTGTTGAATAAATATGAAGCTACAGCCCGCAGGCAATTAGCTTAGCTTAGCATAAAGAAAAAAAACCAGAAACAGCTAGCCTGCCTCCAAAGGTAAAAACATCCGCCTACCAGCACCTCTAAAGCTCACTAATGAACATGTTATATCTCAGTACAAAAAAATGACTAGTTATGTGCCAGACTATTTCTTGGTCTGAGTCTAGGAAATCAATGCTCCTGGCCAAGAAATAGTCTCGCACATAACAAAGACAGTCTAGCAGTTTCCCTCTGCCTCCAGTCTTTATGCTAAGCTAAGCTAACGGTTCCAGCTACATATTTACTGTACAGACACGAGAGGAGTATTGATCTTCTCATCTAACTCTGGAGAAAACTATTCCTTTAAAATATGTTAAGAGTAACATAGTAGTCTATTCTCACCTGTGTACTTGTCAAGTGGAATTTATCATAAATTCAAGCTGACAGAGTCATTCAGTCGCCCTAAACAAGGTTGTGTTTGCCTTGTTAAGCCCCATAACTGACGGATGATCTTAACTATTATTATATACCATTATGAAGTCCCTTTGTCAATGTTTCCAACCATATATGCAATGGCAGCGTACAATCTCTGGAGCCATAAAGGATTTCTCACCAGGAAGATGAGCAGAGTCGCTGTGATTTGGATTCCCCTGCCAGCATCTGCCTGCCAAGAGCTGCTGGAGCTGTTGGGGCTAGTGAATAACCGGTTCACTGCATCAGGAATCTGTGTTCCATTCATATCGGCCATTGAAGTGATGCCAAACTGGAGATTAACTGAAACACAGAAGACACTGACTTGATGTCAAAGATGTATAGATTTTGTGGCTTTTTACCTCTTCTGAAATTCCAACTAGAGATATAAAATGAAAATAAAAGCAATGCATTTTGGCATTGACAAAGATGAAAAATGCACAACATGCATGATTGCATATGAATAAGGATTTCACATGTGTCAATTGCCTAAAACGCAGACACGCTGATGTCCACATCACACACCAACATGACACCACAGACTTCCTTCCTTATATTTTCTCAGTTGTGTCATTGTTGAGAACTCCTGTGTCACATTTAACAATTAAAGATAAAATATACCATTGGTGTTAGCACTGCTGTGTCATATCTCTTCAACTTCGCCAAACACACTTGTTTTGATCACTTAAGAGGACATTGCATTGACTTACATTAATTTACCCTAACCTTAACCCCCAAACCCTATCCCAACCTTAATGGTTAACCACTCAAGGACCAGCTTTTTGTCCCCAAATGGGAGTTGAGTCTCCACAATGTGACCATGTGATCATGTTTTTGTCCCCACAGTGTAATTATTGCAAGCACACACACACACACCCACACACCCACACACACACACACACACACACACACACACAAATTACATGTGTCAGGTGTTGTATTAGCAGTAATGATTAAGAAAGGAATCTGTTATTTTTCCTGCAGCCCCTGTTGCTCCAGGGCCCTGCCTGGATGTACATCTAGACCGGGCCTGTTTTTGTGCAGCTTGAATGAGACCAGCATGCATGCAAACACTCCTGCATTGATGAACACCCCCACCATTGGTCTCCACACAGTAGCAGTGCTAACCTGTCCCAAAGTCACTGTTAGCAGTTGTGGTTCCCTGATTAAAAGCTCATAAAGTTCAGATTTCTAGAATCTAGAGTGACCAAGAAGTTTAGGATTTATGACCTGTGTCTTCAAGTCAGTGTTAAAAAGCAGCTTCACATCATTTTGGATGTTAATTTAAAGAATTCGCTTCTTACCTCCTGTATTTGCCTTGTGTGTGTGTGGAGCAGGAGATAAAGAAAAAAGGAGTGCCCGCTGGCTGAACAATCTCTCTCTCTCTCTCTTTTTGCTGTGTGTGATTGCAACACACACTCCTTCCTGTGAACATATCTGAACATCAGACTTCCGATTGTATTATGTTTCAACCAATGAAATGCCATTTCCTCTGGATCCAATCAGCTTTTATCAACTCTCTCTTAAACATTAACTGCAGATGCATACAATACATAGTATGCATAGGCATAGTGATACATTACAGTTATACATTAAACTGACATTATAATTTCTTCTAAGCTATTTAAAAGATTGTTTACTTTTAGATTTCTATGTTTTTATACAATTAATTGGTGCGCTCATATTCTCCAATTTACTCCTTTATTCCTCCACTGGACAAAACTTTGGCACAAACTGCAAAAGTCCCACATACGTTCAAGCAAGAAACTTCATTTGAACTTTTCCAAATATTTGTTTCAGTTTTTAAAGTACTTTTTGCTTTAATTAAATCACGACTGACGTGACAACAAAGGTCCACCAGCTGTCCTTGAACTGGGGATACCGCAATTACATGACTAGCAGCTTAGACTTCTAAGCCACCATGAAGCACCATATTTGTTTTAGTTTTTGACATATACATCTTTTACATTTTTTTCTGTCTATGTCAAGCTCTATTACACATCTATGAAAGCTTAAGGTGGCAGATATCATCATCATCAGACTGAGAAATTGTTGTTTTTAACACCAGAAAAAAATATTGAAACAGTTTTCAATCTCACAGTTTCATTTCTTGACACACGCACATATAATACATTAAAATTATGCCACAAACGTCCTCTATCTCAAAACGTAGACTTTGAACCCACAGCTGTTAAAGTTATGGAGATCTAACCCTCAATCGATGGGGAGAGAACTGTCAGCTGAAGGCTGAATCTTTCTTCACTTTCCCCTTTTTTTCAACACACAGATTCTTCCATAAACACAGTGTATATAATCGATGTATATACATCAGAAACTACTGAACTACAGTGCCCATGTTTATGGTAATGAAGGAACATGTCACCCAGTGCAATAGTGGGGCTCACTGAAGTGCTTTCAGTAATTTTGGACAACAACGGAGCTCTGTGGCACAGAGGAATAAGTCATATCAGGTTTGGCTACTCAGACAATACTTTTTATGGAATTTGTTGTCAATAAAAAAATATAAATATCACCACA
Organism: Maccullochella peelii; assembly: GCA_002120245.1. Lineage (NCBI taxonomy): Eukaryota > Metazoa > Chordata > Actinopteri > Centrarchiformes > Percichthyidae > Maccullochella > Maccullochella peelii. The sequence goes on along the minus strand of LKNJ01007484.1, from coordinate 1,726 downwards.
CTTATCCTTTAATTTGAAATGTAAGCTCTCTTTTTTTGTGGTCTAAAGCCTCACCATGTACTGTATGAGGATTTTATAGTGATGGCAACATGATGATGCAATTGTTGACCTTCACCAGTAGATGGCATTGCTGCTCATTTGGTAAACAATGAGGAAATCTAATTTGTCATTTCTGTCTTGATAGGGAATCTAGATGATTAGATGATGAGTCATAATTGAGTAGAAATATTTAAACATTACAGTTTATTTTTTATTACTGTAATCAGCTGTTCATTTATTAACAACACAAAACAAAAACATAACTGCAACTTCATTGTTTATTTGTATTCATTTTGCAGTCAGTACCACCTTCAATCCATGGATATAACTATTACTCAATTAATTACAAAGTGACTAAATACTTAACCCCAGAAAGTATGAGACTTTTTTATACAGAAGACAATGACTAAAGATAATCTTTCAGAACTCAAACAGGGTTGGTTACCAAGTACTGACATGTTTTAATGTGGAGCAATTGCATTTTTGACTGATATTGCTGCTTGTGACCGTACTCGTGTGTGGGAGAAGCCAGACTATCTGAATTATGGGTATATGCTCATGTTCATGTTGCTACAGTCAGTTTAATTTTACTGTGTAATTAGTCCATTTTTGTATTCAAATCGTATTTAATCATTCTTATTATCATCATCAGCTTAATGGTTACAGAACACAAGGCTAATGAAAGCAATTCAAACACCTATTAGAGACCTATTAAACCCCCCCAAAACAACAACAACAACAAAACTATTTTATTCAAACACCCATAAAGTAACTGTATTCATAAATGGCCATTCAACACTTCACGATTACATGTGGGTTCTGAAATACATGTGAGGATCTGAAACATGATATGCTTTTGAATAGATACATTTAAACAGATATATTTTAAATACAGTGTGCAGGTCACTTAATGCTGTCCTCTCAGTCTTTCTTAGTATTTGGTTTGATTGATAAAAAAATGCTATGATGGTCAGCGGCTACTAAAAGGAGAAAAACAAAAATAAAAATAATTAAAGCTGCAAGCAGCGATGAACGGGCCCTCGCACCTCCCGCACGTCGGGGCGTGCAGCATCCGCCACTTGATGAATTACTAAAAACTAGGATCTATGTTCTCTGTGTGTTTGACCGATGGCAGCGCTTAGCTCCTACACACACACACACACACCACTAGGAGCACTATGTCAGACTATAAAACTTGTCATTTCCTGATGTCAATAGGTGGCGCTACGAGTATCACTGAATTTTGGCATATAGATGTCTTCAGCCCAGTATTGTCATGAAACATGTGAAGTTTGGAGCAGATTGGACAATGTAAAGTCCTGTTTGGTGGCAAAACGCAGCCATTTAGCCACACCCATTTCCAACACACATATCAGACAACTAAATTAGTCCATTGTGACGTGTGTGGCAAGTTTCATGAGCGTTCAAGCATGCCTGGCCCCTGAAAAAACTGCTTCCTGTTTCATGGCGAAGAATGCATTGTAACGGCAACGCCGTTTGATGAAAACTCACAGTTGTCACAGTGAAGCATCAACAAGTGCTTATGGCATTGCTGACCAAATTTGAGGTGGCTCGGGTTAACCTGCAAGGAATAATGTATCAAAGTATAGGGACAAAGAACTTCCTGTTGTCACCGGGTGGCGCTCTGACTTTGATGAAATATTGACCCCTAGGTGTCTTCAGGCCA
>LKNJ01007483.1:16182-28664 GCA_002120245.1 Maccullochella peelii | reverse complement strand
GTCTGTCTGTCTGTTAGCTGGTTGTCTGTCTGTCTGTCTGTTAGCTGACTGTCTGTCTGTCTGTTAGCTGTCTGTCTGTTAGCTGGTTGACTGTCTGTTAGCTGGTTGACTGTCTGTTAGCTGTCTGTCTGTCTGTCTGTTAGCTGTCTGTCTGTTAACTGGTTGACTGTCTGTCTGTCTGTTAGCTGACTGACTGTCTGTCTGTCTGTTAGCTGACTGACTGTCTGTCTGTCTGTTAGCTGACTGTCTGTCTGTTAGCTGACTGTCTGTTAGCTGGTTGACTGTCTGTCTGTCTGTTAGCTGTCTGTCTGTTAGCTGGTTGACTGTCTGTCTGTCTGTCTGTTAGCTGTCTGTCTGTTAGCTGGTTGTCTGTCTGTCTGTCTGTTAGCTGACTCTCTGTCTGTTAGCTGACTCTCTGTTTGTTAAATCCGTGGTAGTGTAACAACACATGCTGCAGTTTTTAGTGGAAGAAGTACTCAGATCATGTACTTAAATAAAAGTAGAAATACCACAGTCTAAAAATACTCCATTAAAAATAAAAGTCCTGAATTGAAAATGTTATCAGCTGAAATGTACTTCAAGTATCAAAGTAAAAGTACTCATTTCACAGCATGGCTCCTTTTAAAGTGTTATATTATTATTGAATATTATATCAGTTTTTATCACTGACAATACGTGTCACAGTTTTAGATACTTTACGTAAACTCTGCGTTTACTGACGACGAAATACGTATTGAAACATAAACAAAACAGTTTCTTCAATATTTAGCAAATTTGACCAAATTAAAATTTTTATCGTAAGCTAGTAGTGGTGTTTGCGCCATGGAAATTATATATATATATATAGTTCTAATCAATGGCGGAGTAATGTTTATAATGGCGAGGCATGTTTCATTTGAGCGTGGCCGGGTGTGCTGTCATTTGATCACGTTCTAATTGTCTAGTTGACCAATCAGATTGGTCGGAACTACCTGATGTGTAATGTTATGAATGGATTGTTTTCCTCTCATTATGATTATCTGAATCTGGCCTTGTTTGATTTTCACTAAAAAGTTTGTTGATATTTGTTCCTTAACATTTCTTGCTGCTGATTATTGTTTAGCTTTTCTTAGTTCTGCGTTATGTTGAAGGGGCCCTGTGTGTTCCTGCAGCAGCACTGTTTACTGAAGGATTCTGTTCATTCTGTTCAGAAATCAAACAGTCAAAGACTCACACTTCAGCAACACCAATATTACGATAAGTGCAGTAAAAGTACTACATTTCCATTACATTTAAAGTGTCAGAAAATGGAAATAGTCATGTCGCTGTTGATGATCAGTTTGTTTCTGCTGCAAACAGCTGGACAGAAACATCTGTTTATTATTATTCTGTCCGTCTGGATAAAAACACAAACAGATGTTTAACTGTGTTGTTGACTTGCTGCAGTATTTTTTCCTTCCACAGTAACTGGAAATGACACCTGGCTTGTTTTCAACACCAGAAGAATAAAAACTGGAGCTGATACGATTCATCAGCAACTGTTTTTATAATCGATCCATTTTTCAATCAAACGTAATGAAGAACAACTGAGTCCGGCTTCTTAAACAGGTCAGATCGTCTCTTTTCTGTCAGTAAAGTGAGTCTCTTCAAGTTTTTCACTATATCTTTATTTTTGTATTTCATAAACTAAACAATTAATTAAACAGATGAACAGCAGATTAATTGATACTGAAAGTGATGACCCAGTAATTCTGATTAGGAGCCAGCCATCGTGGTCACATCCTGTTTATGTGAACATGAGCAGCTTCTGTCTCTGACCTTCATCAGGTGGTTTCTGTGTCGTATGAATCTTTCTGACAAACAGCCGGAGTGCTCGTGTAGATACGAAGATACTTTATTGATCTCAGGGCCACATTCAAGTGTCAATACAGAAGAATCCATATTATTAGTCAGTGGGAAAATAAAATACTGAATAAGGTAAAAGACAAATACTAAAAACATATGAATAGAAATACTACTAATAACAATACAAATGAAAAAATATAATTTAATGAAGTAATAGTCTGAAAGTTGGTATGTGAGCTTGTTTTAATGAAACAAACTAATTAGTTTAATCAGCTAATTGAAGGTAAATTTACTGCATTTCATGACATCATACAGGTATTTATACTCAGACTGCTTTCCTGTAGTCTGAAATCACAGACACAACTGAACAGAGTCAGCGTGAAGCTCAGAGCTTGGAGCTGAGTTCCCATCATGCCCCTGTGACTTCCTGTGGCGTTGGGTTCTTCTTCTGCTTGTTTCCCTGACTGATGCCGCAGTAATAAACCGCAGAGTCGCTCTGCTGGGAGCCGCGCAGCAGCAGCGAGCCGTCAGACGCAGCCGACACTTTATCAGGACTGACGCCGAGGCCATACTTCACGTTGGAGGTGTTGGAGGGCCTGAAGGTCAGAAGCAGCTGAGGACTCTGCCCCGCCGCCTTCCTGTACCAGCTGAGGGTGGAGGGGGCAGCAGTGGTGGAGGCGTCCAGCAGGGGGCACTGCAGCGTGGCGTCCTCCCCGACTCTCACCTGCAGAGTGGAGGCTGGCAGGGCGGAGGCCTGCTGCCCCCCCCGGAAACCTTAAACACAACACAACAGTCAATAAAAACTTCATTCATTTATTAACACGAGACTTACAGTCACACGTCTCAGCACTTTACAGCTGATGTCTGCTGGTAACCTCCAACCTGTAACACAGCTGAGAGACAGAAACGGAGCTCAGAGGGACAAAGAGACGAAGACAAAAACACTCGCGATCAATACAAATCAATAAACAAGTTAATAAAAAGAAAGTGACTTTGGCCTTCGCCATAATTTAATAGGTTTTATCATCTCTCCATTAGGACTGCGACTAACGATCATTTAATTATCGATTCGTCTGTTGATTGTATTTCAGAGTAAATGTTTTAGTAAGAGATTTACTGTAAAATACGCTGCATGTCCACCCATCAGATTATTTATTCCAATATATGTTAATATGTAGGGCTGCAAATCATGAATATGTTACTTAACCATTAACGTGCCGATAGTCTGGATTAATCAATTAGTTGTTTGGTCTTTCTGACATCAGAAAAGTGAACTTGTAAGACGAGAAGCTGAAAGCAGCGAGTTCCTTCTGTCTCTGCCAGACGAGGTTTTAATCCTTCAGACAGGAAGCTTTAATCTCTCCAGCTGGAGTGTAAACACGAGTGTATTTCACTGTGTGAACTTTAGACATGAATAAAGAAAACTCACCGCTGAGAGTCAGGAGGATCACGCAGACCAGCACAGACTCCATCACCAACTGACGGAGGAAGCCGCTGCTGCTGTTCATGTTAAAACCAGCCGAGCGTTTCAGCGTTCAGAACAACTCCTGACTGATCTACTGCACGGCCAAAAGTCTGTGGACACACTGGGGACATCAGCAGGGTTGTTTTCTAGTGCCCCCCCCCCCCGCTCCCCACGTTTCCTGTCAGCCTGTTGCAACTATTGAATACTGTTTAAAGAAAACAAAGAAGCCTGCCTGTCTGTCTACCTGCCTGTCTGTCTGCCTTCCTACTTGTCTGTCTACCTGCCTGTCTGTCTACCTTCCTCCCTGCCTGTCTGCCTGCCTGCCTGTCTGCAGGTGGTTCAGAGGGTAGATGATGATCCTCTGACTTTTCATCTAGCGCCACCAGCAGGTCAGAGTGTTCCCTTATCCTGTGAAGCACCTATGGATGGATTGTAAGGACCTGTTTCCTGTCATGTGTTGAGCAGATCAGATGTGTAATGTGTGTGACACGTCAGCAGGGGGCAGCGTGACACAGATAATCTGTTAAATCTGTAAATTTGTGCATGGAGTTCTGCAGCAGAGACCAGAAACAGAGCTAACAGAGAGAATGCTGGACTTTCACAAACAGGAGAGGGCTGATGTTTTATTCTGCTGTTGGTTCTAGAAGAAGTGTCAGAATATTTAATTAATCTGGATTAATAACACGTGTTGCACCCTCCGCTGTGTCCACACGCTTTATCCTTACTGTCAGCCATGTGTGATTATCTGGTGAAGTCCAGGCTACAAGTTGTTCTATCAGTGTACATGATGACATTTAGTGCACTTTATTCTGTAAACATGTTCTTTAATTTAACAGTAGTATCATGTATCATCTTGCATTGCATTTTAACTGACCTACTTTTTACTTTTATCTAAGAACATGTTTTAAGTACTTTTACTTGAGTACAGTATTCTGGGACTCTTTCCATCCTGCTCGTTTGAAGCGTATATGGATGTTTTTATAGTAACAGGCATTTTACCATTATGGGCAAATAAGGAAAATATTTGTCTGAAAACATTTCTGTTAACGTCCTTTACTGGTCACGTCTGTTTAATGATGACCTGCACTGCTTGAGATGCTAACAGATGTTTTACACTCGACCTCTGTAGCACTGTGCTTTGTGAACGTACAGCCCTGCCTATAAGGTTGGTCCTAGTTTTGGGGGCACCTGTACCTGCTGGTGGGAGGGATCCTGGCAGACCTCGTCAGCCTGGTCAGATACGGGTCCGTCTGCTGCAGCCCTGTGGTTTCTCCACAGGTTTTAACATGTTTCCCTCTCTTGTTCCTGTGAATTTCTTTAGTTTACACACCAGCAAACGATACAGTAAAAAAAGTTTAGTTTTCTAAGAAAGTACATCCGATTATGACCCTTTTTTAAAAAAATAGCATTAGCACACTGATTCCAGGACAGTTGGTGACCTTTATCTTTGTAAAACCCACAGTCCTAGTTCAGTGCAGGAATATATTCCAAAGTTAATCTGAAGCTTCAGCAGTCAGACACATCCACCGCTGGTTCTGTTGTTGTATTGTTGTGTATGTACAGTGCGTTTGTCTGTATGGGGAGAACACAGTCAGCTGCAGACAGACAGGACAGAGACGGAAGCTAATGGCAGTGTTAATTCTGTTGTTAGCATGTTAGCTCCTGCAGCTAATGCTCCTGATTCCTGCCTGAATGTCACCACAGCCTGTGAGTACAGTTCAGCTCTGAGTTCACCACCTGAACTCACAGCACTTCCTGTGTTTGGACGAAGGAAGCGGGGTCAGAGGTCAGCTGGCCACTGGCCTTCGAGCTAAAACCATCAGAGTACAGAAGATGTGTTCCGGTCTGCTGTCGGTGATGTTTTCCAGAAATAGAAAGTGATGATGCTGATGAACAGTTTGCTACTTGTTTCTGCAGCAGCTTTGAAGGTGTCTGTCTGCCTGCCTGTCTGTCTGCCTGCCTGTCTGCCTGCCTGCAGGTGGTTCAGAGGGTAGATGATGATCCTCTGACTTTTCATCTAGCGCCACCAGCAGGTCAAAGTGTTCCCTTATCCTGTGAAGCACCTACTGGATGGATTGTAAGGTTTCCTGTCATGTGTTACAGAGTTATGTTTCCACGGCCTGTCGGGGTGTGGTGGGGGGGCGTGGCCTGTAGGGGGGTGGTTAACCCTGAGTGATTCAGGGGCCCGGACTTGGACTGGGGCCCCTGGCTCCTGGCAGGAGTTACAGATGTTTATAGACTTGTTGTTTGGCTGTTTCCACACTGTAGCTCAGAGCCAATCACAGCTCAGCCAGACGGACGGGGGGCGGGGCCTGTGCCAGCCGTGTGCCAGCAGCTGGCAGGAGGTCAGGAAAGAGTGAGAGCTGCTGCTGAGGAGGAATGAAGACTCACATTCTGACTTTATTTCTCTTTCTCTTCTGTCTCTCTCTCTTTCTGTTTCTCTCAGTTTCATTTCACGGCCCCAAACCAGACCTGCTGCCAGGGATCCACATAGTTCCTGTTCCAGAGTTCATCCAGGTTCATCGCTGAGAGGCTGGGAAACAGAAACAGAACGCCTCAGTGTTCTCCACACACACACAGTCTCACACACACTCACTCTCACACACACAGTGGCTTCCCTCTGTTGTTGTGACTTTCCTGTTGATCTCTCCGTCCTCTTTGAGCACAATTACACCGGCATGCAGGGGAGGAGGGGGGTGAGGTGTGGGGGGGTGGAGCGGGTGAGGCAGGGGGTGTGGTTGAGGTTTGCCGTCCTCCCTCCGCTCCTCCCTGTGTTCCTGCCAAGCCTGAAGGGAAAGTCCTGCTCACTTAAACCTGAGAGACTCACTGAGAGCAGCTGTTCGCTCCGCAGCTTGTCTTCATCACCTCCATCACCATCTTCATCCTCTTCAGCTGTCCCCTCATGGCTGCCTCCTCCAAGTCCTCGCAGACGGCGAAGAACGTGGTGCTCGCCCTGCTGGCGCTCTGGTCCATCATCTCGCTCATCGTCATCGTGGTGTGGTCGACGTCTCCGGACCTGAAGAGCTCGGCTCAGTGCCGCGCCGAGCTGCAGGACAAGACGGAGAAGCTGGAGGGGGCCAAGGTGGTGTGGAACAAGAACAAGGTGGCTCTGGAGGAGATGGTGGAGGCAGAGAGGGAGAAGCAGCTCCGCCTGACAGCCGAGATCCTGCTGCTGCAGGGCCGCCTCAACACCACCAACGCCACGCTGGAGGAGTGTCGGCAGGAAAACGTGAGTGATGGGGTTTACATTGCAAACATAAACACCGAAGCTTTAGCCTCATCTTACACCATCAGTGTTTCTTCTTCCTAAAACGGTTTTCAAACAGAATCTTGAATAAAATCTTACAAAATGACTTTTGGTTCTAGAAAACTCTTGAATCAAGTTGATGTGAGGAAACTGGCAGCTCGTCTGGTTTGAAGGTTAAAGATATAAATCTTGTTCTGGTCCTCCTGGTGTCTCTGTGTGGCTTCACATTATGATATTAATAAGAATATTTTCTTATTTGATGGTAAATGTTTGTAAAAGTACATACACTGTAAAAAAAGTCAAATTGTCAAACTGTGTTCACAAAAACCTCTAACTAATTTTGTTAGGTTTTAATTACAGTTTGCTCGGATCATTAATTTGGTCAACACATTATATATGAGACAATAAACATCCTGATCCATTCCACTGGACGTCCATATACAGTCATATTAAATGATTTAGTAACAATTATTCAGTATTTGATCTGGAAACTGTCGGCTGTGAAGGTGTTTGTCGTCGTGATGGCTGCAGGTTATTTTAGCCTCTTCTCACCCAGTGCATGCTGGGATAAACTCCTCATCACAACCCTGAACAGGATCAGCAGGTGTAGAAAACATTCAGGAAACAGGAATTTTAAATAAGAAGGTGCAATCGATGGAGGAAGACATGCGTGAGTGATCATGAAGTGCACTTCCTGTTTCTATATTTTACTATGTTACTGTTTCTCTGTAGAAAATGTACAGAAAGATGCATCTGTGGTATTAAATGTTACGAGCATGAAGGATAAAGAAGGGAGCAACAGCTAGCCTAGCTTAGCATAAAGACTGGAAGCAGGGGGAAAAAGCTAGCCTAGCTTAGCATAGAAGCTGGAAGCAGGAGGAAACAGCTAGCCTAGCTTAGCATAAAGACTGGAAGCGGGTGGAAACAGCTAGCTTAGCGCTGTCCAAAGTCCAGAAACACAAACACAGCTGAACATCTGTTTGTTTAATGTGTTTGTGGTTTCAGGGGAGCTACATGCTAAAGCTATTAGCTTTACATTACAACAACTACCTGCCTATTCAGAACTAGTTAATGTTTTTTACAGTGTGACAGCCCTGAACAGGAAGGTGTGTGTGTGAAGACATTTTTACAGTGTAAAGTTACCAGCGTGCCTGTTACCAGCTCAGCACCAAACTGAGCCTGAAAATAGCCTCTTTTTCAGTCCAGCTGCCAAAACTGAGAGCGGAGCCCCACCCGTCCTCCCCCGACTCACCAAAACACTAACAGCTTCCATCTGTCCTCAGAAAAATGCTTAGATCAATACATAACGTTCCTCCAGAGAGAAGCTGAACATGCAGACTGTTCTGCACAGCTCGTAGCTCCGTGTGAAATGCGTTCTGATTATTATGGGTTAGTGTTTGAGTTACTGTCAGTGTGAACAGATTCTCCTCTTCACTGTTTCCATTTTGGGAGGCTTTTTATTTTCCCTCCCAGCGGGCCGAGTGTTTAAACTGTGAACAGTTTAGCTGCTTCCAACAGTTCCAGCTTCATATTCTCAGAGTTGTTGGTTGGAAAAAGTGAGTGTTTGCCTTCGCTCTCCCTCCTCCTCCTCCTGACTCATTCCTCCACTCCTCCCTCTCTGCTCCCTTGGTTTTTCTTGCTCATCCTCTGAAAGTATTTAGGACACATGTATTTGCTGACAGGAACCTCTCACATCATTACTGTGATACTTTTATTAAGAGAAACAGAAAGTATGCATACACATTAAGCATTTCAGAGTTGTAACATGCATCTGGCTGTTTGTCAGCTGTTACTACATCTCCCAGAATTCAGTGTGAACGCTGCGTTCTGGCCGGTCATGTGTTGTGAAAACAGGATTCTACAGAAACCTGCTCATGAGCCAGAAACGGCTCTCTATCTGCGTTCTTGTGAAACATCATCAGCCGAAAGTACTGAGTGACCTTTCGGTCAGAGGACGGCGTGGTCTCAGCAGCTCTGCACTCGTCTCCTGATGAAGATACAAGAACTTTTGGAAGATTAACGTTGTAAATCTGATGTTTGTTGCTGCCACATTAGATTGTGTTGTAACCACATCCTGTCCTTGTCTCAGGGTGTGAGTCACACACACACACACACACACACACACAGTGAGTGAAGTGATGAGCTCCATGAGAACGAGATTCAGCGCTGCTTCCTGTGCATCACTTCCTCTGTTGAAACTGTTTCAGAGGAAAACAGAACTTCTCGGACTTCAGTGAGAAAATGACACTTGATCGATTCAATTCTTGAAACAAATTGATCTGTTATCAAAACAACGCAAATAATCTCACCTCACTGTCCTTGAAGATGTTCCAGGTGTCCTTTAGAAGATTATAGGAGTCATTGGAAAGGTTAAAGGTACCTTGATTGACTTCTTTTGGTTCTGGATTTTATTCCAGGGGTCCTAAAAGATTGTCCACATGTCCTCAGATCTAAGAGGCCTTGATGATGATGTTCCAGGGACTTCTTGAAGATTACTCCTTGATGAGTCCTTGCAGAAGTTCTAGAGGTCTTTGAGGAGTTAAAGGGATCCTTGAGGAGATTTGTGTTCCAGTGGTTCTTGAGGAAGTTTTAAATGATCTTGAGGAGGTTACATGGGTTCTTGATAGGGTTCTAGTGATTCTTGAGGAGGTCCTGGATGTTCCAGGGGTCCTTGGAGATTCTAGGTGCCATTGAAGAGATTCAGGATGTATCATGAGTCCTTGAGTAGATTCTAGCGGTCCTTTCTGTGGTTCTTGGTCCTCCATGTTGGCTCATACAGGGACACACTAATCCAGATTAGCTCTACAGAGCCGCCAGTGGCCAAACAGAGAACATTTAAATAAACTTTGAGTCTGAGATGAGTTGATGCCGAGGTATCGAACAGAACGTGTTTGAGGATGCTGATCAGGTGGTGGCTCCTCCTTCACCTGGAAACACTCTGTGTTAGTGTTGTTAGCACGGTGTGAGTACACCGCGTACGCAGGACGTTGTTCTGGTGTGAACACATTTGTTTGGACGGTTCTTTGAGTGCAGGACTCTGTTTGAAGTGCTGATCTAACTATAACTGCTGCGTTCAGTGAAAGGAATGTTTCTGAAAGCCGTTCTCAGCGTCGAGGAGACAGACGGAGCCATGCTGCTTTCAATCACCAGCTCAGCTCTGACAGCAGACTGCCTGGCCTGGCCTGGCCTGGCTGTGGATCCAGGTTCAGGATCCACATGTGACGTGTTTCTGCAGGGCGGCTGCAGGATCCTTAAGGTGGAGAGACCATTATCAAGAAACAAACACGGTGGAAAAGATGGATTTGGTCATTTCTTGCATTAGAGATGTTGCTGCAGCTCTTCGACGTTGTACCGTCCCTGAATGCACCACAGGAACAGTCCCTGCAGTGAGATCACAGTGGAAAATGACATTAAACTCCCTGTGTGTGTGTGTGTGTGTGTGTGTGTGTGTGTGTGTGTGTGTGTCGCCTCTGTTGATCGATCATTTAAAAAGTCAGTATATCCGATCACACAGCACAGATGCCGTTAGACGACGTCCTGATTATAAACTAATGGTTTTATGTTTCAGCAGCTGGTAACACCTGCAGGGCCTGAACAGTGTGAACACGAGAGGAACCAGGTGGTGAGACGACACCCTGTCTGTCTGAGATCACATGTTCTGATGTGGTAACAGGAATCCTGTCTTCCCTCCTCCTCTAGTGCAGACGTCAGAATGAAGACAGACGCAGGATTCTGCACATTTTAATAAACATGTGAACACTGTGAGTGTTTCCTTCAGTCTCTCAGTAACGTGCACTTGTTTCGCCCTGCAGGTCGTCCTGAACGGGAACGTCAGCGTCCTGCAGGAGAGCGTGGAGCAGCTCCGTCAGACGGAGGTCAACCTCACCGCTCGGATCAGCCTGCATGAAGGTAACGCTCAGCCTGTAGGAAAAACTCCATCACTGCCATGAAAGGAGACTTTCTCAGCAAGCCACCAGCGGTATTCTTAGCTGCATTTTCCCCCGCTGTTACCTTGACAACCTGTGAGTCAGAGTCAATAAACACGCACGATTGGTCGCTTTAAAAAAACAGGAGTTTGTTGAGAGAGAAAGAAAGTCTCTTTTCAATTATGCCAAATAATCAAAATCCACAAATATAAAAAGTTAAAGGTTAAACTAAAGTTTCAGAAAGTTCTCAGGGATCAACTTCAGTCTGCCAGATTTTATTTTCTGTGAAACAAGAAACAAGGAAAGTGAAAGTGAAGAAGGAAAAACAGAAGGCAAGGTCGAGTAAATCCGCCAAACTCTTTAAAATAATAATATAAACTTTATTTCTGCAGTACTTTTCAAATCAAAGTTACAAAGTGCTTCAGCTGGTTTAAAAGGATTAAAACGTTTCAGGAGGCAAATCAAATAATACGGAAATAAAATGGAATAAAACAGCAACAGTAATTATAAGAATAAATGAAAGGTGACTGTGGAATATTTCCCCCTGGTTTCTGTCTGCAGGTTTGACGTTTGTAGACAGGGAACCTTCAGAAAAAGTCTAACAAGCTGTTTGTTGTCAGACTTCCTGAAAAGTAAATAACCAGTAACTGTCAGATACTTCACTGTGGTGTGTTCAGGGACTCTGTGCATCTCTGTAGCTTCAGCTGTTTGTAGGAAAGTGTTTTGTAACAGCAGGACTCGGTCAGGACTCTGGCATGTGGGTTTCCCCGTGATGATGTCAGGATCACAGCGCTACGCTAACGGGGGGGGGGTTTCTGCTGAACTTCACACCACAACATAACTCAACATGTTCAGATCAGCTGAACGTTACAGTAACGTTACAGTAACGTAATGTTACTGTAAAACCAGATATCACGCTTTTATAGACGCTAACAGTCCAGAAGGAACTTCCTGCTTCTACTTTTACTGCACTGCTTGTATTTAACAGCTGAAGTGACTTTACAGGTTCAGACTTGTTAAAGATGAAAAACTAACAGAACAGACAAACTGCAGCAGTAAATGCATCAGAATCAATCGTCCAATAATATGATCCATAATAATAAACACTCACAGGGGACATGTTACTGTGTAGGGAATATAAAATATTACATTATATCGTGTTAACTCACTTCAGAATAATCAATATTTACATTGAAATAATAGAATTGAACTTCACCTTGGGGCAATCAAATATACTAAACTGTCAATATGGAACTTTGATTAATAATTAAATGAATAAGTACAACCACAGTTACCCTATCAATAACTAGTAACCACTGCATTATGAGTAATACTTGAACTACATGTGGTATTAGTACTTTTACTGTAGTAAAGGATCTGAGTACTTCCCCCAATCATGTTTTAATAAATACAAGTTTATAAAATGAGCCAAAGATGAGAGATAATTTCACCTGTTTAACAGAAGTCACTTTCTGCCTCGTTAAGAACATTTTTAAGGTCAAATATGAGACGAAGTGTTTTTCTCTGCAGTGTGCGATGAAGTCAGAGCCTTGTTTTCTTTGACTAATGGTCTCCAGCAGCAGCGGGCGGGAACAGGAGCATGATGGGAAGTGGACAAACATTTTAATGAAGGCGACTTCCTGCTCCGAGCCGCCGGAGGGAAGCGATGAATCTGTGTCTGGAGCTGATATGAGACGAGCATTGTGTTCACGTCCCTCACTGCTTCATGTGAACTCGTCTGTCTGCTGATACAGCCCAGACCACTTTATATAGCCCAGTCCAGACCACTTTATACAGCCCAGTCCAGACCACTTTATACAGCCCAGACCACTTTATACAGCCCAGACCACTTTATACAGCCCAGACCACTTTATACAGCCCAGTCCAGACTACTTTATACAGCCCAGACCACTTATACAGCCCAGACAGACCACTTTATACAGCCCAGCCCAGCCCACTTTATACAGCCCAGCCCAGACCACTTTATACAGCCCAGTCCAGACCACTTTATACAGCCCAG
>LKNJ01007483.1:0-15633 GCA_002120245.1 Maccullochella peelii | reverse complement strand
TACAGCCCAGTCCAGACCACTTTGTACAGCCCAGCCCAGACCACTTTATACAGCCCAGCCCAGACCACTTTATACAGCCCATTTCAGAGGAGGGAGAAGAACTCAGATTTTTTTTAAGTGAAAGTGCTAAAAATACTATGTTACAAGTAAAAGTCCTGCGTTCACAGTAGAAATACACAGGTTAGTTCAGAATAATATATATGATATTACTGGATTATAATTAGTGGTGTGTTCATGTGTTCATCACAACTGGTGAAGGTGGAGCTGATTTTAATGACTTTATAAACTATCAGAGGTGTGGACCCGGGTCACGTGACTTGGACCGGAGTCACACATTTGATGACTTTAGACCCTACTTGAACCTTGACTTGGACTTGAAAGTACTTGAAGTACTTGAACACTTGCAGTACAAAGTACAATATTAATATGAGATGTGGTGGAAGTATAAAGTGGCATGAAATGAAAATACTCAAGTACAACTTTGAGGTACTTTACTGAAGTTATTCCTGAGTCCATTTTTAGAAATTAGCTTCAGTATGTTGAAAGAAATAATTTCTTCACTAAAATCCAAGTGCAGGACTCCGGGTACTGGGTCAGAGCTGTTGGCAGTGACCTTGCTGATCCAGAATCTGCTCTCAGACAAGCTGAAGTGGAAAGACATGAGAGCTGGCAGCTGAGCTCATTCCTGACATAACTAATGGTGACGCTGTGATAACACTGTTAAAACCTTCCTTATAAGCTAACAGAGGAGCAGATCTCAACCAAACTCTGTTCATATTTTACTCTATTCTATTGGATTACTCATCTCTCAGACCTGCAGCTCAGATCACAACGTGCCCCCCCACCCATAGTTACTGTTGCTATGTTGGACAACAGTATCGCTAGGCCACATCCGGCTGTGAACAATAGCTAACGGTCGTTAGCTGAACAGAACGAGCATAAAAAATGTTCCCTCTTCACCTGAGTTTGGCAAAATAATCTGGACTCAATGTTCACTTAATACTTTTATCTGGAGCTTTTAACCACGTCTCATGGTCTTCCTCAGCGGGTGGAGTTTGCTCAGGTGTTACATGATAACAGGTGAAGGTATGTGTGTGTGGAGATGGTGACGTCTGTTTCTTTATTAGAGAGACTGACAGACAGACAGACTGACAGACAGAGAGACAGACAGACAGGAAGTACGTGCAGCAAAGACCTGTGGGTGGAGTCTAACAGGATGATGGTGCTTTACCTACCAGCTCACCTGTGTGTCACATGACTGTCGTCTTCTTCTTCTGTCTTCATTAAACGAGCTGCTGGCGGTCCTGCTCTCGTCTCTCTGCAGAGACGGAGGGAGTGCAGACCAGCCTGCATGTGTTTCTGTAGAAGTGAGGTGAGACGATGAAGGTCAGAGACAGACGGTTTCAGGTGATTCATGTTTGTCTAAAAATCAATTCAAAGAGAAACATTCGTTCACGTTACGTCTTAAAAATCTGACGAAAACAATGCATCTGCATATTTCTGGTGTTTGTCATTTCCACCTGAACTCTGGGATCTGTAGTATTAAAACACGTGCAGTTACCACCAGCGACCACAGGGGTCGCCAAGGCAACCAGGGCTGAAACCTGAAGTGAAGTAAACTCGGGGTTTAAAACTCTCAGCTGGTGTGTTGTTGTCCGTCTTCCTCCTGTTGACTGTTTGTTTGTGTCTTCAGATCACATCGAGGCCCTGCAGCAGAACGTGACCCAGACGGTCCATGAGACCGT
Source organism: Maccullochella peelii (assembly GCA_002120245.1). Classification (NCBI taxonomy): domain Eukaryota; kingdom Metazoa; phylum Chordata; class Actinopteri; order Centrarchiformes; family Percichthyidae; genus Maccullochella; species Maccullochella peelii. The sequence goes on along the minus strand of LKNJ01007483.1, from coordinate 13,888 downwards.
GTCCTGCTTCAGCCTGAAGGCCGCTGCTGACAGTCAGATGTTGGCTGCTCAGAGTCAGACCAGAGCCTGTGAGTCCAGCCAGCAGTACCTGAAGAAACAGCTGTGAGTAAACACTCGCCCACTCTGAGCCGTCACCACGGAGACCCGTGAAGCTGTTATCGGAGTCCTTTCTGCTGAGGAAACTCCGCCTTTCCAAGCTGAGAGATTTGAATTATGTGTCATCGGGGAGGGGGGGGGCATGGTGGACCACACCCAGCAAGTCAGATAGAGAACAGCACAGTTCCCATCAGGGCTCCGAACATGGTTCACATGTCTGCTTTACCAACACGTGCATTTATTTAGCTGGGCACTGGTGTGTTTAATTAGGTGTTTCTTTATTGGAGTTTGGTGAGTCCGGTGTATATAATTGAAGTGTATCAGCTGATGGTCAGAGGCCAGTCCAGTGTACTGGTCGAGGTCCTCGGTCTGTACTGGTTTAATGGGATCCAGTCCTTCACTTTGACCCGGGGAGTCTCAGGTGCTTTCACTGATGATCGCAGGTGAAGATAAACAAAGTGTATTGACTGATTTCCTGTTTGTGTTTCCAGTCAGAAGTGTAAGGTGGTGGACTCTGATGCTCCTCAGCAGACGCAGCAGGACACCTCCTCTTCCTCGCTCCCCTCCTCCTGCTCCTCGCTCCTCTCTGGTGTTTCTGTTCTGACGCTGCTCGTCTGCAGCGCTGTGCATCTTAGAACCTGTGAGTAGCAGCGTCTCTTAACCACTCACACAGGACTGTAAATCAGAGGGGACAGCAGAAACCACAGAACTCCTGCTGCACCCGAATGCATGATTTACACTGTCAAAGAGAAAGAATCTGCAGATACAATAAATAATATTTAGATTTCAACCAGACTGCAAAACTAATTCTTGATCTCTGAAAGTAAAGCTTTAAAAAACAGCTGGAACAAGTTGATTTGCATTAAGATTCACGGGGAAGAGTCAAGGTAAGAGTTCAGGAAGGACGACATATAGAGGATAAAAGAAAAGTTAAAATCAACAGATTTGTTTCTGGAGCAGGTCGACCTGTAAGAATCTGCCCAATAAATGTGAAGTAGCTCCTCCTCCTGAATCAGCCAGAACTAAAGTGAACATCCTGTGAAGGTCACCATCAGTATGAGCCGTGGGTTTAAATGAACATGAATCAATATCAATCAATAAGCCAGTAACAAGATGTCACGTGATGTTGGCGTTGGTGGAAGGAAACAGGAAGTCACGGGTCAGTGGAGAGTAAACGAGCCGTCGGGTCTGCTGGTGTTTTATTTCTTAATCAGAACGTCAAACGTAAAAAGCAACAATCAGGAGGCGAAGACGTCTCTTTCAGATTCATCTCTACTGAAACCAACATGTTTAAGGTTTGTCAGCAGAGTCGGACGAGGAGAGCAGCTCCACCTGGTGGTGGAGCAGGAAGAAGATGGGATCAGACAGAGAAAATATATTGATTAACAAAGAGCAGATTAGTCACAGTTAGGAGGTCTAACAACACCAGTTCAGCTTCCTTACACTCTCTCTGAAGGAACATAGATATTTATATCTATAAATACATCTGTGCGTATATTTATGCACAATCTGCTTTTAGAGAAACTGAAAACTTGCGTCCTGTATGGAAGTTCATTGATGACTAAAGATCTGAGGGAGCACAAAACAAATTCTGAGCCATTTGCTTCATGACAAAGAAGAAAAACTACAGATCGTCACATTAAAGAATCATTTTCACTTAAAAAATAAATGAATCCATCACCAAAATAGTTGCTGTTTAATTTGATCGACCGTATCTGTTGTTATTTGTTGAATTTGTCCGTTGTTCAGGCTTCAGTAGAAGTGAATGGGAAACGAATATTAATGAGACAAAGTGTCACTTTACGTTCAAATGATTCAAAGCTCTTCGGCCAGTCAGAGCTGCCCACTATCTTCTAGCCAAAACTAGAAAAAACCCAAAATATCAGGAAACCAGCTGCTGGATGATTTTAAAAACTGTCATTTTTTTAAATGGAGTCTGGTGTGTCCGAGGTGCTCAGTGTAGAAACACGGAGTGAAAATATTCAATTCAATTCAGTTTTATTTATATAGCGCCATATCATAACAAAGTTATCTCAGGGCACTTTGTCATAAAGAGCAGGTCTAGACCGACTCCTTATGTGTACAGAGACCCAACAATTCCCACCAAGAGCAGCACAAGCAACAGTGGCAAGGAAAAACTCCCTTTAACAGGCAGAAACCTCCAGCAGAACCAGGTTCTGGGTGGGCGGTCATCTGCCTCGACCGGTTGGGTTGAGAGAGAGGAGAGGGAGNGAGAGAGAGAGAGAGAGCATGAGGAAAGCGAACATGCAGTAGCACAGCACAGTTCAGTTCTACATACAGATGTAAAGCAACAGTGGAAATAGTATTAATGTTAATACAAATAATACTTTTAGCAATATGGTAGTAGTAATACTAATGATAAGTCGAAAAGCAACAGCAGCAGCAGCAGCTGCCGAGCAGCAACACGGGGGCAGCAGGTGGCCCGCGCCACAGATCCAGGCTCCGCAGCTCTGCAACCACAGATCCAGACTCCGCAGCTCCGCAACCACAGTTCACGACTCCGCAGCTCCGCAACCACAGATCCAGACTCCGCAGCTCCACAACCACAGATCCAGACTCCGCAGCTTCGGAGGCCGAAACACTCAGAGAAAGCAACAGAAGGAGAGAGAGAAAGAGGAGNNNNCACAGATCACGACTCCGCAGCTCAGAAACCACAGACAATTCACCAAACAATGAATCATTACAAAGAAGGTTTCTAAATGTCAGCGAGTTGTTTATTAATGTGGTTTAAATCAATAACAAGCAGATATCATTCATTCATTCAAGAGTTTAACCCATGAAGTCCCGGTGGGTTCACTGCAGGTTTCAAAATGCATTCTGGGAAATCAGTGACACACGGTGGGTTCAACAGTTACCACTAAAACAGACCTCAGCTGAAGTTTTGATGACATCAGCTGATGTCAGAGAGTCAGGGGGCGGAGCTTGGCCACTGATTGACAGCACACGGGTATTAAAGCGGTTGTTGTGTTTGCAGGAGGTCAGCGAGGCGGCAAGCACCGTGGTCCAGGTCGGGGGCGGAGCCTGGACGGATTAATGACTGCTGTACAAACTTCCTGTCTACGCAACAGATCGCCATGGAGACGCTGAGGCGTCACGCTGTCGCAGGATGAATGATTGGACACAAACTTTGCTTGACCTCGAACAGCTGAGACGTTTACTGACTTCCTGTTTAAAGCTTTGCAGAAGCTGACTGTTGTTTCACTTTGTCTCCTTTCAGCCTGTTCAATACTGTTTCCAATCACCCATCAGTTTCTGCATTGATTCTTCTGAACCACACTGTGCCGTGGTGGTGCGTTCAGGGACATTAGAGATCTGACAGTCGGCTGCTGAACAGAGAAACGCAAAAAACAAATATCCATTTTACAAACGTTTATTTTCATTATCAATTCATCTTCTGCTGATATTCCCGACTAACTGATTGATCGTTTCATCTATAAAACGTCAGAAAACGGTAAAATGTCTTGTTATAATTCCAAACAGTCCGAAGAGATTCAGCGACAAAGAAGCAGCAAATATTTTGGTATTTCTGCTAAAGAAATGACAAACGATTGTTCGATTATCACAGTTGCCGATTGATTTTATGTCGATCGACTAATCAATTGACCGTTTCAGCTGTAGTAATTTTCCATCTTGCTCTTCTGGTTTTCATTTATGAACAGGAGCCCCTGAACGTTGCATTCACTGACTTTTTAACTAAGTCGCTGCTTTTAAACACAGGAAGTCCTTTAATCTGCGACAGGATTTAAAAGTGATCAGATTATTGAACAGTATATCAATAATGACAGCAGTTAGACTTTCATCATGAGTGTTCAGCCTGACGGCTCCATCGATCAGGGTTCTGTGGTCTCTCAGCTGATGGTTTATCAATCAGAGCAGACACGACGGGGACCGTTCAATACAGAATCGATACAAACTGATGGGTGATTGGAAAATGATCAGCAGGGATCAAACGTGAAGCTCGACGCGACTTATTTGAACTCGAAGGCCCCGTTTACACCTGACACTTAAATCTGGTCTGAATCTGGATCACAGGGTGCGAGTGTGAGGACGTCCCAGCATGCACTGGGCTCAGCAGCGCCACCTGGGGGCTGAGAAAACAGCTGATACTTATTGATCCTTCTCACATCAGTTTTCCTGATCGGTAAATCAGTGAACGACGCGAGTATCAGCAGGTGCTGATCAATCACCAATCATTCAATCTTCTGTCAAACAGACGGGTAACAAAGAGAGGCAGCATCCACAGGTGGGAACACTCACCTGTCGGGTGTAAACGGGGTCAAAGTGTGAATGGATGTCTGTTTTTATTATGACGTTTAGAAGAAAGTCACAGCCTGAAGCAGAAGAACAACTTTTAGAAGCTTTTATCTAATGTGTGTGTGTGTGTGTGTGGGGTGGGGGTGTGTGTGTGTGTGAATGTTTTCATGTGATCAGTAAATCGGAGGAGTTTCTACGACTGTTTTCTTTGTCCTGATTTGTCTTTAAAGTGGTGTAACCGTTAAACAAACTCGACGTTCTGTTCATTTTACCTGCTGGAGAGAAACTAAGTACATTTACTTCAAGTACTCAAAGTGCTCAAGCAAAGTACAAGTCAGATAAGATCAATAAAACTTTGTCAGAGGGAAGTTGTTGTGCAGCCGCCGCTCGTCAGGGAATGTTCTTTTTCTCTTTTGTCTTTTTGTTGTTTTATCACGTTTATCCGACTTCAGATTTGAAATCAAGAAAAACAGGAGCAATGTATTTGTTTTTTATGTATTTATTTATTTATTACTTTGCTTTGTTAAAGGTTAAACCTTCATTATCACTCGACCCTGAGACGCTGCAGAGGTGCAGTCGTTCTTCATCTCCATCCTCCTCTTCCTCGTCCTGTGTGAGAGGCAGCAGAGTGTTTTCCCACAGTTCAGTCTGTCAGAAACACTGATAGGAGGGTTATGGGGTCAGGAGGGGGCGTGGCCTGTCACTGTAACAAGCCAGTGATGACTGATAAACATCTCAGCCAATCAGACGGCCACGAGAGACACGACGACAACAACAGAAACAGGTCCCAGAGGAGAGAAGGGGCGTGTTCCAATTAGCGTGTGTGAGTGAGTGTGTGTGTGTGTGTGTGAGTGCGTGTGTGTGTGAGAGTGAGTGTGTGTAGAGGAAAATCCCACAGGTGCTCCTGACCTTTGCTGACCTTAAACACAGATGTTTCCTGCTGGTTGGTGTATTTCTGTCCCGTGAGGTCACCTGAGGACACCTTCCCTCAGGTACAGGGTCACCTCAACACCTGCTGATAACAACATAGACTGTAATGATACGATAGTACAAATATCTGTAACATGTGACTGTGACCTAACCATCATTAATATGATTGATTGTTGCCTGATACTGTAGTATTGATCGTGACCTCGCTGACCTTTTAATATAACATAAAATCTCGTGTATCTTAGTCATCAAACAGAAACACTGATTCGCCGTCACGTTCTGCGGCCGCTGGAACGCTGTCAGCTTCCTGTTAATATACAGTGCATCCGGAAAGTATTCACAGCGCTTCACGGTTTCCACATTCTGTCATGTTACAGCCTTATTCCAAAATGGAATAAATTCATTTCTGTCCTCAAAATTCTACACACAATACCCCATAATGACAAAGTGAAAAAAGTTTCTTAGAGAGTTTTGCAAATTTATTAAAAATAAAAAACTAAGAAATCACATGTACATAAGTATTCACAGCCTTTGCTCAATACTTTGTTGATGCACCTTTGGCAGCAATTACAGCCTCAAGTCTTTTTGAATATGATGCCACAAGCTTGGCACACCTATCTTTGGGCAGTTTCGCCCATTCCTCTTTGCAGCACCTCTCAAGCTCCATCAGGTTGGATGGGAAGCGTCGGTGCACAGCCATTTTCAGATCTCTCCAGAGATGTTCAATCGGATTCAAGTCTGGGCTCTGGCTGGGCCACTCAAGGACATTCACAGAGTTGTCCTGAAGCCACTCCTTTGATATCTTGGCTGTGTGCTTAGGGTCGTTGTCCTGCTGAAACATGAACCGTCGCCCCAGTCTGAGGTCAAGAGCGCTCTGGAGCAGGTTTTCATCCAGGATGTCTCTGTACTTAGCTGCATTCATCTTTCCCTCTATCCTGACTAGTCTCCCAGTTCCTGCCGCTGAAAAACATCCCCACAGCATGATGCTGCCACCACCATGCTTCACTGTAGGGATGGTATTGGCCTGATGATGAGCGGTGCCTGGTTTCCTCCAAACATGACGCCTGGCATTCACGCCAAAGAGTTCAATCTTTGTCTCATCAGACCAGAGAATTTTGTTTCTCATGGTCTGAGAGTCCTTTAGGTGCATTTTGGCAAACTCCAGGCGGGCTGCAATGTGCTTTTTACTAAGGAGTGGCTTCCGTCTGGCCACTCTACCATACAGGCCTGATTGGTGGATTGCTGCAGAGATGGTTGTCCTTCTGGAAGGTTCTCCTCTCTCCACAGAGGAATGCTGTAGCTCTGACAGAGTGACCATCGGGTTCTTGGTCACCTCCCTGACTAGGGCCCTTCTCCCCCGATCGCTCAGTTTAGACGGCCGGCCAGCTCTAGGAAGAGTCCTGGTGGTTCCGAACTTCTTCCATTTACGGATGATGGAGGCCACTGTGCTCATTGGGACCTTCAAGGCAGCAGATATTTTTCTGTACCCATCCCCAGATTTGTGCCTTGACACAATCCTGTCTCGGAGGTCTACAGACAATTCCTTTGACTTCATGCTTGGTTTGTGCTCTGACATGCACTGTCAAGTGTGGGACCTTATATAGACAGGTGTGTGCCTTTCCAAATCATGTCCGATCAACTGAATTTACCACAGGTGGACTCCAATTAAGCTGTAGGAACATCTCAAGGATGATCAGTGGAAACAGGATGGACCTGAGCTCAATTTTGAGCTTCATGGCAAAGGCTGTGAATACTTATGTACATGTGATTTCTTAGTTTTTTATTTTTAATAAATTTGCAAAACTCTCTAAGAAACTTTTTTCACTTTGTCATTATGGGGTATTGTGTGTAGAATTTTGAGGACAGAAATGAATTTATTCCATTTTGGAATAAGGCTGTAACATGACAGAATGTGGAAAACGTGAAGCGCTGTGAATACTTTCCGGATGCACTGTATGTGCTGATTCATCACTTCTCTCACTGGTGGTCAAACAGCGGCCCGTGGACCAAGGCCGGCCCTGCCTCCCCCAAATAAATCTACTGCAGAAATCTAAACGCAGCGCAGCCGAGACCTGAGATCAGAGAGAGCAGCTGCTGAGGTGCAGCATCTCACTCACTCACTCACACGCTAATTGGAACACGCCCCTTCTCTCTTCTGGGACCTGTTGCTGTTGTTGTCGTCGTCTCTCGTGGCCGTCTGATTGGCTGAGATGTTTATCAGTCATCACTGGCTTGTTACAGTGACAGGCCACGCCCCCTCCTGACCCCATAACCCTCCTATCAGTGTTTCTGACAGACTGAACTGTGGGAAAATCCGCTGCTGCCTCTCACACAGCACGAGCTGTTTGATTGGTCCATAAATCATGAATACAGGATGTATCTGATGCCAATACACCTGTCTGATCCAGGTGTATCAGTCACTTTGCGCTGCTGTTATACTGACAGCTGTTTTAATAATCTGAATCTGTGAAGAAACTAAAGCTTTAAAATAAATGTAGTGCAGTAAAAAGATCAGTATTCCCTCTGAGGTGTGGTGGAGTCGAAGTAAAGAATAAGTACTTGAGTAAATGTACTTAGTTACTTTCGCTGACACACAGCAGGACGGGTGTTTTTAATTTAAATAGTTGCTATAAATCAATGAATCTGTGTATCGGCAGTTGAGTTCACACTGCGCCTTTAATTCACATTGTCTTTGAGGTGATTATAGATTCATATGAAATCACTGCAGCCAGACTTCATGCAGAATTCCTTTAATTTTGAAACATTTGTGCATCACAGATGAAAACAAACATTTGGACCAAAACATCACAACAAAGTTAAAACGGTCGAAGCACCAAAAGTTCCTTTAACATTAAAGAAACTAAACCTGGTTACTGACTCTGCTGCTGAGACGCAGAACTTCCTGTTAAACACGTCTTCTTCTTCTCTGACAGCAGAACATTCAAACACACACATTACTGATTGATTTAAAACACAATCAAACATGTCTAATAATTGATCAATAACTGATAAATGTGAATATCACATGAACTCTGAGTCTCAGTCCACTACAACAATATGAGTTTTTAAAGGACCACCTAAAGTTTTACATCATTTCATGATATCAGCAACAACCTTTGTTACTCGTCCTGCTGGTCTCTACTGGATCCAGGCTGTCTGGACTCGTCCTGCTGGTCTCTTCTGGATCCAGGCTGTCTGGACTCGTCCTGCCGGCCTCTGCTGGATCCAGGCGGTCTGATGAGCTGTAGCTGGTTGCCAGGTTGCCAGGTGGAGGTCTTGCAGAGGACCTCCACAGTCCTGCTCCGCGGTCCGGCTGTCTGAGTCTCCGTCCTCTGAACTCTCACAGCTGGAGTTTGGTGACAGCGCCCCCTGCAGTCCGTCCTCCTGCTCCAGGCTCCCCACTCGACCGCGGGGGGCCACCCTGAGGTCCTGGTCCGTCAGCACCTGGTCCAGGAAGTTGATGTACCTGAGGGCGAGGCGCAGGATCTCGTTCTTGCTGAGCTTCCTGTTGGGGGGGTGAGTGGGGATGAGTCGCCGGAGCTCGGTGAACGCGCCGTTAACGTTCTGCTGCCGCCAACGTTCCCGGCTGTTGGTGAAGGTCCGACGGACGACCCGGGGACCAGAATCTGAGGGGGGGACGCAGGGGGGTCAACTGGAGTCACGAAAACCAGATCTGAGGAGACCCGGACTTCCCTGACTGACGTCTAAGAACTGTTTTAATCAGCGTTTTCTTCTATGGAGTCTGGTCTACGCCACCAGAGTGAGTCCAGACTTTTAAAGCTGTTAATTCTAATCAGTTAATAAATTGATTTTATTTAAACATATTTTCCATATAAATAATCAACGTGTAGCTTTTAAAAAGTATAATTGTGTTAATTAATTATAATCAACACTGAAGAAACTAACTGAGGATGGTGTTTCTGGTTTAACTCGTCTCACCGTCACCGAGGTCCATCTCATGCGGAGTCGATCTCTGTTTCACCGCGAAGCATCGATCTGGATCACTGCAGACAGACAGGCAGGCAGACAGACAGGTTAGAACAGAGCAGTTCATCTTTACTGATCTTCAGATCTTCAAACTGATCACTTTATTAAAATAATGTTATTTTATGTCATAAATGTTTAAAGCAGATTTAATAACTGATACTGTGCTGCAGACTGACAGAATAACAGAATCATATTTTACACATTGTAAATACTATTGATCATTGATTCAATCAGTGACTCATAAAAACAAAGCCAACAAAAAGGAAATATGTAGAAACCAACACATGAAACACATTTTATTGGCAGATTTGTTGTCTCACCTGTTGCAGGTGTTGAGGTGACGCGCGGCCTCGTGCAGCATGTCTTGTGCAGGTAGCGGCGGATTCAGCTGGAGGATCTGGGTTCAGCAGACAGGCGGGGGTCCGGCGGTGTCAGAGCTCCGAAGCTTCAGTGTCCGTCTCTTTTATACCGACCCGCGTCCCTCTCTGCGTGTCGTGACGCCTCGTTTCCATGGAGACCCCGTTAATAATGACAGTCCCATTAAACTCAGAGAGTCCCAGGAAGCAGCACCCCAGGGACCTGCAGGGGCCCAGGGGCCGCCTCCCCCTCCCCGCCCCCCCGCTGCAGGAGTCGTGTTTTCCGGCGTCTCCTCCCCTCCTCCGTCACGACCCGGAGCTCTGGGTGTCCCCCCCCCCTGCTGCAAACCGCGGTCCCCTTTTACAGTTTGCATCAACAGTTTTACACATAAATAATAAAACAGTGTGAATACAAAGCAAAGCCCAATAATCTGAGCTCACACACACAGGAGCTGCACCAGACCTAATGATAATAATCCATGATTTATCTCCGTAAGGCTGCTGGCAGACACACAGACACTTTCAGAAGGCACTTTTATTCTGAAATGAAAGAAGTTTCTCATAGAAATTTGGGAGGTTTTGTACTTTTTCTAAACAACATTTGCTGCAGGTTACATTTTACATAGAAAACAGAGTTTATTTGTTCCCGGCTGCGGGTTCTGATGGTTCTGATGGTTCTGATGGTTCTGGCTCCCTGTCAGCTTAAATCTCTGTTTGCGGTTCGTTTGTGTTAATTGTCTCCATTTTGTGTATTTAGCTGTTAAGGAACCAGAGACGCCTGATGAAGATCAAGGTGATGAAGATGATGATGAGGTCCGGACAGGTGTTTTAATGCGGTTTGTGTTCAGTACAGGTGGAAAGTAACTAGGTACTCCAATAAGTACACTTATGAAGTACTTGTACTTCCTGCAGCGCTGCAGTTACCTGACAGGTAGAAAGTGTCACCTGTCACATGTCGGAGCGTCCCAATTCTATTGTGTGATTGCTTATTGACCGGATATGGTTCTGCTCCTCCAGTGCTCTGAGGAGACACGCCCCTTTATGAGACCTCAGTCAGTGATTGGACACCGCTGCTGATTGGCTGCAGCTGATTGGACGCTGGCCTGTAACCTGTAATCATACTTTTTATTAAATAATGAATTTACAAACAGAACAAATGCAGATGCTAATTATAATTAAATTAAAAACCTTTTTGCTGCAGCAGAAGTTAGTTCAGCTGATCTGAGCAGGTTCTTAATAAATGTGCAGGAGGAAACACAGACACCTGCTGGGTCCTGGAGACACCTGCTGGGTCCTGGAGACACCTGCTGGGCCTGGAGAAACCTGCAGGGGAAAAAATTGGAATGAAGTAAGTAAACTGTATTTAAACTTTATTTCTGCAGTGTCTTTGAAAGCTCAGAGACGCTTCACATGAAATATTTGAGCATTAAAAACAAGGATTTCAGGAAGACGTCAAACAACAAAATATAAAAACCTTTGAAGTACAAAGTTCTAAAGTAGATGTGAAATCTGCGGCAGCGACTCGGCTGACGGGAGTTAAAACAATTAAAGCAGAAATATTGGAACCAGATCACAGCGACGATCAATCACTAAAGACGATCAGAGGAACTTTGTGTTGTCGTGTTGACTGTGTGCAGGCGGCGCCCCCTGCTGGCTGCTCTGTGGTTACAGCTGGCAGTGCAGCTGCAGACGCTGATCAGTCTGTTCTGATCATCGATCAATCGTATCATATCGTAACAGAAGAGTTTCAGCTTCTCTGAGGATTCTGTGTCTGTCGGCAACAAAACGACGAACACGTTTCACTATTTTCTGACATTTTACAGACGAAACATTTCAAACAGAAGAGACTCGTTTTGTTCATCAGAAGCTTGTTGGAAGGAAAATCTGAGGAGTTGCGCTCCGAAAACAAGCGATCATTAAAGATTATTAGAACACGTCCAGTTCGTTTCCATATGGTTTGAGAGTTGAAGTCAGTTTAAGTTTAAAACTATATTTCTATTTAAAGTGAAACGATCTTCATCAGGAAACATAATGTTGTTTTAGGGAAAGACGAGTGACTGAAGACGTTTTAAAGATTTTATTAAGTTTTAATTTGACTTTGGGCTGAAACTGAATTTGCAGTTTGAAAGATGAATGTGAACGCTTCCTGATCAGAGAAATAAATGTGTATTGATCAGCAGCATTTCTTTATCAGCTCTGTTGCTGTTTACTGTCTCGCAGCTAAAGTTCAATATTCAATAATTCTTTGTCTGAAAATATTGATCACTACATGATGATTCTCATTAGTTTTTATATTTGATGAAGCTCACGAGGCAATAAAAGCAGAATAACAGCATGAAAACAGAGCGGTGATAAAATGAGAAAAGAAATCAAAAAGACAGATTTATGTTCAGAAACTAAATACTTTAATGAGTTTATTTCAACAACAAAACTGTTTCACTTTCTAGTTTTAAATCAAACAACTAGCGGGACATTAGTGCGCAGGTAAACACAGTCGGTGTCCAACAACAACTTCATGTGTTTAAACTCAGCAGCAGACAGCAGAGAAAAGAACAAACTGTTCATCAGAGAGAAACCCTGACAGGTAACATCAGAGTCACACTGACACCTGCTGGTCTGCTCTGATCACTACAACCTGTCCTCACCTGTCCTCACCTGTCCTCACACCAACACTGTGCTCTGGATGAATCTTACAGGGAGGTTTGGTCCCAGAGTGTAATATTAGTTTCCCAGAAAGGAGCCGATATGTGACCTGAATATTTAGAAACGTTTCTGTAAAATAAAGTTAGTTGTACAGAAACGGAGACGGCTGGTAAACTTTGATTTACAGCTGAACATCCAAAAATATCAAATCTGTGTTCTTTGTGGTTGTAAATCACAGGCAAGCATAATCTATATTTCAACAAATAAGGAGAATTCAGTTTCCAATAATAAATGAATATATACTGGATTTATCTGGATCTCTTTTAAATTCCTCTATAAAGGCTTGTAAACTGTATTGTATCATTATATTATTAATTCAGCTGTTTTATTTATATAGCGCCAGATTGTAACAAAGTTATCTCAGGACTCTTTTTCATACAGAGCAGGTCGAGACTGACTCTTTATGTTTACAGAGACCCAACAATTCCCACCAAGAGCAGCACCAGGAGACAGTGGCAAGGAAAAACTCCCTTTTTTACTTATTACTTTCTTAAAAACTTAAATGGCTTAGTACTTAATATGTGGATCTCTATGAATATAAATACAGAATAACAGCAGGCAGTTTATCATGCATGCTCAGTTTTCAGTTTCACTTCATGTAAATAACCACAACATCATTTACAGAATCACTTTCGCTTCACAGGAACAAGAGCCTGAGGTGGTCCTATAGGCCCAGGTGTACTGGCCTCCACCAATCAGGTCAGGACACGTGCAGCCTGTTATAGGTGGAATTGCGTCAGCAGCCACATCAAAGACTGTATCGGAAATCAATTTAACTTTCGTTTCCTCAGTTTCACGTTTCAAACTCCACCCAGGTGACAAAAGGCCGTTCAGCAGTCGGAGCAGAGCAGACGCCGTCTGGATCAACGCCATTTCTCATCCGTTCAGTCATCACAGCTTTCAGGTAAACCAAAGCCGAAGAGGTGAAGACGATAGAGAGCAGAGACGTGAAGTAAACCACAGGAAGGAGAAGCTGAACCACCTCTGAAATGACGCCACCAAGAGGTTCATGTGAGTTTCTCTCCATGAAAAACATTAAATTAAGCAAAGTGAAAGTTTTTTTCTTACAACAGCGTGTGTTCATCCTGAACAGACAGAGGAAGACTCAACATGCAGAGGGGAGGGCGCCATGCAAACAGCCTCCAGCCACCGAGACGGAATCAAACCCGACAGAGAACAGGTAACAACCTATATATTATTATTATTATTATTATTATTATTATTATAGAAAACAGAGCTGATCTACACAAACCGAACCTGCTCTCTCTGTAAGCTGCATAATCCTCTCGGCGTTCAGTACGATGAAAACCACACCCAAAACAAAGGTCATTACCTGTCCTCACCTGTCGGAGGACGGCAGGTGAGTCTGCACTGTGTTGTGTGTGGGCGGCGATAATTACAGGCCTGTGAGTTACTGACATTCTTCACTCATATCTGACATTTTATAGACTGAACAGTTAATATTTAGCAGCTTATCTTCGATACTCGACTTTTTGTTCTTCAGTTTCACTTCATGTCAGCTGGTAAAAAACTCCGACTGT